>VZRV01006913.1:444027-483282 GCA_013398115.1 Falcunculus frontatus | reverse complement strand
GGGGGACGGGGGGGTGGAGCCCATAAGCTTTCATTTTCCCTGAGCTGAACCATCACAGTGTGGGCTTTGTTTTCGGGAGCAAACCACACAGCCCCCAGCGCTAAACAATTTGCGTAATTCCTCCTGCGATGCACGCACCTTGCCAAAAGCCTGGTGCCAGGTGTAAAGTCCACACTCTGGGCTTATCAGCACATTAAATAAAAGCATCTTCCCTCTCAGCCTAACCAGATACCTGAGGGCAGGCATCAGCCTGGATTCCTTTCTGTCCCTGCCTCATCACGTCCCACGCCGCGAGCGCCGGGGTGAAGACATCAAGCCAAAGCTTGTCCATGTAAAGAGCCAGTCAACAACTACAAGAACATCTGCCAGAAATGCAAGTTTAGGCTTGGTTGTAATACCTGCCCTTAACTCCTGCCAGACATTAATGATGCAACACCCAAGGCATGTTATTGAGTCGGTGTCAGTTCCTTTTTCGTATGTAACCTGAATCCTAAAAACAATTCTTTGGAAATTAAGGGAAGAACGATGCTTAAGTCAAACTAATTCTGAACTCTATTTCAACAAGCCTCAGCAAAAAGCAAAACAACTATACATATGTTTTTATGAATTCGGGAATGACAAAATGGAAACATGTCCTTAAAAAATAAAAATATATGTGCTCATGCCATGTTTGCAGCTAGAGACTGTGAGAGCACATGAAAGTCCAAAAATAAAACTTGGCTAGAAACAAAAGCAGAAGTTTCTCCTTCTGTCTAAACGAAGGGAAACATAAACACCAAAGTACCAATAGCAAAATGTCGATTCCATTTTAATAAGATTTTTAACAGTGTGCCATAAAAAAACAAGAATAAAATTCATCCTATAGCCCTCTAAAACCACCAAGAGTTCAGAATAAAAGTGTTTTTCTGCACAGCCATCAGTAAAATCACTCATACATGAGATTTCTGAGGCACAAGCTTTAAACTGAGAGTCATTTAAAATGCTTTCTGGATGAGAAGTTACTCTCACACTGGTTTTATATGAAAATACGAATTACTGCTAAGGGACGGCTGCGTGGTGCTCTGCCACCCCTGGAGCTCACTCCTCAGCAAGGAAAGCCAAAGACATGGCTATTAGGCAAATTAGGAACTGCTCAAAGTACTGCTAACCTGGCTGCAAAAGGGCTTCTTTTGAAAAAGAATATATTAGTGACATGTTCGTTTTTACAGTAAACAGCACGGTCAGATTACACATTCTTTGTAGAGGTGTTGTGCTGCAGCAGCTGCTTATAAATCCCAGTAAATGAGGTAACGTGGCAAACTTCACCTGCAACCAAACCATCCTTTGTCTCCCCGGATGACAACGTTAAATAGGGCAGAAATGGCTACCTGGACCAGGACTGCTCAAAGAGTAACCTTTTTTTCTTCTGCTGTTAAAACCCAAATTCAATTAGTTCCTCCATGCTCAAACAGAGCTGCTGCTGGTGAAATTGTACTCCAGCAATAATTGCAATCCAAGAGTGATCTAATTATACACAAGTCTCAGTGGCTGCATTCCCACGTTGCTTCCTACAACCCGGATTCACTACAATACAACTTATAAGTGAAAACCACATCGTTTTCATTCCTTCTCCCTCAAGATTACACGACTTTATATACGTTTAATGAGAATGGAGTTAGTCTATTAGTAAGCTTACCATAAAAACCCAAGTTTCTACCTACTGTCAAATACAAAGGAGGAGAAAAGGCACTTCAGCTGCATGTAAAAAACCAGCTGATGGGATAAACTATACAAGGGAAAGAACATTCTTTTAATTAAGGTACTGGATTAGGATTCAAAGACCAGCTTTGCTTCTTGGCTCTGTGACCAGCTTCCTGTGTGACCCAGGGCAAGAAATTTCATCACTCCACAGCTCGGGTTTTTATCTCTAAAATGGACAGTGACATTTCCCTCCCCTGGCTTTGCTGTATTTCTCTTGTAAGCAATTACTGTGTGCTGGCACGTTGCCCTGGACAACAAGTATCCAATATTAATTGAAGCCTCTGGGTACTACTCTAATAAAAAGCTAAAATCGACTCGTCTCCCTTTCACAGCACCCTGGTGGAGTTTTGTATCACCATCATTTGCCACTACTGCAACCTAACACATCTGAGCCCCTGAGCAAAGCCCTGCTTGAGTCCCTGCTTGGAAAAGGAGCAGGAAGGAAAAGGCCATTGATTGGGGTATCCCAAACATTTAAAGAATAACTTTGTCCAGCACAGAACGTCCTGGCCAACCTGAATGTGCCATTCCCTGCTAACACAGTCACTGTGCACAAGTATCCTGTGAAATAGAGAGGCTGCCAATGACTTGCTGCTTTTTTTCTTCCATATTTTCTACTCCCACTGTAAAATAAAAATCGCTGCAAGGGTTTTGCCAGGTCTGTAAATTTGAGCAAGACCATCTGAGCTGACTCTTAAGAGTTCTTGAAAGTAATTACAAGGTTAAAATGAGAATACTTCACACCTACATTCTGACTGAAAACTTCTCAGCCCTGCTGGCTCCAGGCTTTTAATTGTCAAAAGAGTTCAAGGTTTGGAAAGTTATTGGCATATTCCTAACTAGCATTGTGTCATTATTTGGCACAATTTTTGCTGGGATACCTCCCAACTCTGTGACATAATCAGAGGGTTCTCTACATTACACCATATAGTCAGATGCTCATGTTAGTGTAATATGTTACCATGTTTAATACCATTTGCTATTACTTACACTTAATCAGTTCTGGAACCAGTTAAACCATATAGGAAAAGTAATTTCAGAGGCTTTCAACTGACAGTTTTCTACAGAGAACTTGACCTAAAATTATGACCTGAAGTTTGTAAGATGCGGTCTACATACGCAATTGCCTCTAAACAAACATTCATAACTCTCCACAACCCTGTGGGAACTGAAAATTCATATGAAAACAGAAAAAAGGGCATAAAGTTAACTCTGTAGAACTGTCTCAACTAGAAAAACTGTCAGAGTTTCCCCTTCTGGCCAGCCTTAATTTACTGCTTCAGCAATTTTGTGCTCCACAATTACTGCAAGCCTCCAGCCACACAGGAATGGCTGAGCACTCCAATATCAACCCCCCCTTAGGTTGAAATCCCAGTGTTGTATCTCTTGAGAGACTCACACTAAACTCAGCCCAGGGTGCACATTCCCGTGCACAGGTTTTCAAACAGACTCACAATTATATCCTTGAACTCATCAAACGAAATGAAAAAAATAAAAGACTGGTAAAATTACTAGGTACACAGGAGTCCAAAATGCAGGTTGTGACTTGTAGAAGTAATTGTTGGACTTCTGGTTTCATTTCTTAGAGGACACAAGCAGGGTCCTCTGGGTGCCATCAGCTGGGTACCCAGCACCCCAAACCTCTCATCACTTTTGAAAACCTCATTATTTACTTTTCTGCCTCTCTATAGGGAAAGACTAGACATTTAAATAAATGACATAATCCTTACTACCATTCCATTCATTCATGCAGGTTACTATAATTTACTGCCAGGAAAAATAAACTTCTGCAAAATATTCCTCAATGCAAGACATTCAAAAGTCTCAAAGCAGGAGAGGAGGTGAGAGGGCTTCTGACAAATATTTGCTCAAGTGACCGCATCATCCATGAACACATTTGCTAGGAAAAAAAAATGGGTGAAGAAATTTATGGTCAACATGAAACACGCCAGGCTGGGACAGGAAAACGAACAGGGGGTAGGGAAGGGGAATTTTCAAACAGTTTCATTTCAGCAAGGGAAGGTTTCGAGTCAGGCCTAGAGCCTGGCAAGCCCCTGCAGGCAGCCTGAGCCCTGGGTGAGGTGGCCAGCAGAGAACCACACCACTGAGAACACAACTTACTGCAACCACTGACAGCCATCCCCAGCAGCCGTTGCTGCTGCACCCTCCATAAACTTTGTTTAAACAAGTGTTCAAACAAAAATGGCTTTGCCAGCCACCCAGTTCACCCCAACCATACCCATGGCTCACTCTGTGACAAAATATTGCCAAGGCTATGAAAATCCTTGCTGCTTTCAGTGTTGACTACCCAAACTCAAGCCCAGGGGAGCTGGGTGGTTCACGGGCTCTGAAGATTTAAATGTATGAGGGCTGGTGATGGGGCTTTAGTCTGATGGCATCCCCATCACAAAGGGATCTTTCCCCTCCTCTGCTCCACAAAGGCTAGCTCTCCTTGGCATTTTCACAGGGAATGATTTCCTTTCTTCTGCCCAAGAAGCTGGCACTTATCTTCTCTTGGATTTGGGTGTTTCCACAGATTTAGGTGGCCTCAGACAAAACAAGACACTACTTTTAAAGATCATCCGAAACAATGCAAGGGATATATTTTTCACTCATGCAAAACCAATCAAGAACTAGGGAAATTAAAATTTCGTCACAGTTTTAGTCATGTAAGGCCAAATTTACAATAAGATTATCCACAGAGAATCTATGGAGTTGGGCTGTCACCAGCCAAAAATAGCATACAATAATCAACTTAATTTTTGCCTTCAATAGTGATCGATCAAAAGTTCTATTCAGAAAGCTTGTGATGCTCAGATCACCCCCCAAAGCTGGAGGGAGCAAAGCCCAATCAAGGCAAACTTCAGAAACCATGGCTCAGATACCTAAAGATCCGACCAGCAGGTCCTATAAGAAAAGCCACACTGATTATTTCGGACAGCAATGCCTTCAGAGTCAATAAAATTGCTTACACCCATCCAGGCTAATCAGCAAGACTAGAGGTGAAGAGAAATGGTTCCCGAGATTTCAAGCTCTAATTTAGCTAAGCACTTAAATAAATATCTGTAAGCCTTATTAAAGTCAACAGGATTTAGGTATTAATAAGGTAACATTATTAAGCCTGTGTTTAATAGTCCTGCGTAATCACAGCTTTGCTACTACTTAAAAATTCACACAGCTGTTTAGAATTTGTCCTCAGGTAAAACACTTCTTCAGAATTTTTATCATCTGTGTTTTGGGGACTGCTCAGAGCCCACCCAACAGGCTCCAGTCAGATCTCTGTTAGACTGCTGTGAATGCAAGCTGCCTTTCCTGAATCCTTAGATCTGCTCTAGCTGCAAAGTCAATATCCAGCTTTTCATTTAAAAAAAAAAAATCATTTCAGCTATAATAACAGGACTCTAAAGGATTGTTTGACAGTTTTCATAACTGCAGTTATTAAAGTCTGTGTTAGTACAATTGTACAAGTAATAATTAAATTGTAATACTAATGATTAAAATTGCATCAGCATTTATTATTTGGTCGTCATGGTAAACTTGTGGGTGGATATTACACATGGATATTACACTTTTTGCCAAGGCAGGGGTAGATTAATCCTACAGACACGAGTGAGACAGATGAATACATAAAGTTATGAAGCAATTGGCTGTGCAGTGAAATCTTATCTTTAGAGTACTGTGAAATCATCTCCAAAATAAACGCGGAACGTATCAGCTCAGTTCTGAATGCTTTAATAGAGAAAGTCATTAGTTAAAAACACTGTCCTGCCCATGACAGCTCCACTTACCAACCACGTCGAGGTGGTAGGTGTGGTTGATGGACCCATACTGGTTCTCCACGATGCACGTGTAGTTCCCTTTGTCCGACGGCACCACGCTCTCCATGATGAGGCTCCAGTGCTGGTTACGGACCTGGGGGACGGAACCAGAGAGGTTGGCATCTTCTCAAGCACAGTTTCACCCCCTCCCCTTCCAAAAGAGCTGTTCCCTGAATAATTAACCTTGTGAAATCCATGTTTGAAAGCCTCTTCTGTGCTCGTCTGACAGTTCTGGACACTGAAATGATTTAGGCTTGATCCAGGATAGCATGGCTGCAGCAATGAAAGCTTTCACAGCTTCTGCTAGAAATCTACCTGACCCCTGCTCTGAGCACTGCAGATGTCAGTGCACACTCATCCCAGGCTGACCAGGATGGTACCAGTTAGCAGCAGTTGTCTTACTGGACTTTACCTTTCAATCCACTCTAAAGTGAATGCACACCCTCAGGATATTCCCCATCTGTCTCCAAAGAGCCACCTGGTAATAACCACTCATCAGCAACAGAGGATGGGTATGATCCCCTAACATCTAAGTCTCCATCCTTCCTAAAGGCTCAATTACACAGCTCATGTTTTAGAGAAACTGAGGGGTGATGTTTGAGATTCCTCCCCCAGACCTCCTGCTTCTCTGGGGTACCACAAGAAAGAAATGAATCCTAGAATCATGCTGCCTCATGAGAAACGCCTGAAGAAAACTCCCATGGAAACAGAGCATAAGGATATACATTTATCTCACAGAATCCCTCTCAGACAGAATTTATTAAAGGTACTGATTCTGTTCCCATTTGAACTCCAAAGGAGCGCTGGCATTGGTCTCACAGAAAATAGGATCCAGCCCAGTACTGGAAGGATACAGAGCCATCCAGTACATACATATATTTCCTGCATCAGAAGTTGGCTCCCAAAATGACCTTTTGCTGGCTATGGACTAATTCCTTGTTTTAGCATTACATTTTTGACAAAGTGCTCAGAAAGCTTTACATTCTATAGCTGCAGCGTACAATTCCTCAACTGCAAAGTACATATTTCAGCAAATGGAATAAAACACAGTCTGGTACAGTCATTTTAATCAGCCAAATGGAAAGCAGTAATTCAGTGCTGTACACCAGAAAAATTTATGGACCATACAATGACGCTTCCAGTAACCATACCTTCTTAAAACATCATTACAGCTATAGCTATGAAATCCTGCATCGTGCCTGACTATTTTGTAGGTCCTTATCCAGCAGGAAAAGCTGCACAGGGCCACGTCCCAGTGCCAAGAGCATTTGCTGGAGGTAAAAATGCCTTCAGTTCAAAGCTTGGAAGAGAAGTTCTCTCTATAAGTGGCTCCTGGCTTTCCTAGATCCCCCAGCTAGTAATTATCTCAATAGCTGGATATTACTATTATTGCTCAGTTGTGGACTAATAATATTAGCTAATGACTGGCCATGTGGGCTTTGAAAAGCAAAGAAAGTGTGGACAAGACTCCAGCAGCAGAAGAAGAGCATGGATGCTAAACTAATGTCAGAGAAATGTATGACACCTCCTAAAATTCTCCAGCCCACACTTTAGGCTCCTCTCCTCAGCCCCTCGTATTGATGGTCAAACAATTACATTGATTTCATCAAAATGATATCTTGATTTTTCTCTATGAAGAACTAAGGAATAAGTTTATAAAGCTAGAAAGAGTTTATCAGTGCTACTTTAGCATCTCATTGTTCTGCTAAGCAACTTTGAAAGTCACAGTTTGGGTCAGGAAGAATCACTGTCGTAAACTGTTGGTAAATAACAAATACAACAGCTACATGTTTTGAATATTTTACTTCTTAGGGAGTTATTTTGAAGGACACTTGGTCAAAGCGACATGAACTTTTTGCCATTACAAGTTAAAATACACTTCTCGGAATCAGAGCAAGAGTTTTTAACCAATCTGACTGCAAAATAGGAAGAACAGATCATAGTTCCACAAAAGTTAGAACAAAATAAAAATTGTAAACAAGCTGCAAGTAATTAATTTGATAGGAAAACACAAGAAACTGTTTATGTTCAGTAAGAAAACATAACTAACTTACAGCCACAAGTGGATATACTGGATGGCAATATTAAAAAGTATTTGTGCAATTTCCCTTCTTGTAACTCCATGGGCAGAGATAATATCTTTATAACAAAACAACAGCTTAAGCCACTTCAGTTTAAGCTAAACAACTGTTGTAGAGGCCCAAAGCATTTATGACATATTGTCACACAACTGGATTTATGTCAGGGATCTGGACTCAACAAGATTTAGCTTTTTGGCTTGGTGCTTTCTGGATACAAGTGCAGCACTGCAAAGTCCAGGAAAAACCCTCCTTTGCTGGGGATGAGCAGCCTCTTCTCTCACTGAAGAGTTCCAAATTCAACATTTCATTCTCAGACATGCAACAGTCCAGCCACATCCCTGCACCCACACAGCTTGAAACACAGGCTTTGGTAACGGGGCCTTTTTGACTGAAATGCCACATCCCTTAGTCCAGGTTTTTTCCTGACTAGTTGTGGACACTTCTAGAAAACTACTGACGTGCTTTTTGGGGTGGGAGGAAACCTTCTCTATCAAATTTTTAACCATTCTTCCAAACAGTTTCTCTTAAAGATTCAATTTCTAAACTGAATTATCAATATCAAATGCATACAAACTGCACCCTTAAGTTATACCTTGGAGGTGGGAAACAAACTGGAATCAAAATGCCAAGAAATATTGGTCAGAGAACTAGGAAAGGGCAAGTTTTCATGGAAACTTTTTGCTTTTGGAGTATCCTGTAATTGGGAGTGGACAGTTCTCTTCAGTCTTAAAATGTATGTCTTCACTGAATAGATAATGTCATGAAAAGTTGTCATTCAGCTAAAAATGGATCAATTTTAAACTAATTTCAAAGGAAAGAAGGATTAGAAACCAAAATAAAACTCTCCACAAAATCAGCACAGTTCAGACAGCAGTACAGGCAAAGAGAACAAGTTCAGAACACCCCTGCAAAGGCCACAGGCTTGTGCAGCTGCTCCTACAATCAGAACTTTTCCTACTCTGTATTTACCTGGCTGAATTTAAATGTGCATACGACGACTGCAGTGATGAAGCTTATCCAAATGCATAGGTGAAAACACACACGTGTTAATGCTTAAACAGTAACAGCTGATAGAAGGACATTTGCTTTCTGGGTGGTGTACAGGAAAGAAAAGGCTCCTGTGGTCTCAGAGAGGATTTAGATTATCAGCTCAAAGAAAATACAAAATGCCTCTAAAGGCACAAACAAGAGCTATCATCACCTCAAAAAAACAGAGTAAAAAGGATTTAGATATTCAATAACCGATCCCATTCTCTTTATTTTAAGGAGGCTGGGTATATCTTGAAAGATCATAAAAGGATCAATTTTGAAATTCACCACCCAGAATTAGTCAGAGCGCAGGAATTCCGCCCTGGAAGCTATCTTGGCCAGCACATACACCCTCCTGCCAGCCTGCCTGAGTGCAAATTGACTCAAGACATTCCCCAGTCCGAGGGACAAAGTGCTAAGGCCACTATCTGATTTCGATAAAAACAACACACCAAGGGATTTCTTAGCTCTTAGCAAGAAAGAGGTGGCTGAAGGATTACTGGGAAACTTCACGTTTTCTCTCCCTTCCCTTTGTCCCTTAAGGCTTCAAGGGATGACTGTCTCTTCTGTCAGACATGGCCAGGTTTGGTTCCAGCTATTCTATCCCAAAGTACTGTGAATACCTCCAACAAAAACACCTTGCAGAGAACAACCCTCAGATTCAAGACAAGCTAAGGTGCAAAATTTATCATGAGCTGCTGTGGTATCTGGTTGAACACAGACCAACACTGATAGACTCAGTCCTTCCTGGGGATTTCTTCATTAAAAGTTCATTGCCACGGTGGTGGTGTCAAGAAAATGCAATTCTCCCTCTATTTTAATATAATTTTGCCTAAGCTGGCAGTGACTTCAGCCTGCCTCTCTGACAAGATGAGGACATGGGTTCCAAAAGCTCTGGAGTCCTCACTCTTTAACACCCGTTCACTGGAAACAAGCTTCCATCTTCAAAGATGATTATTCAAAATGACAGAATATACATGGATTTGGTAGATTTGACAATGGCAAGTAAATCCTACAACATAATTTAAAATGTAATGTATTTCTGAGCAACAAGAAGGTCTGAAATCCTCAGCTGCATGCCCTCTTTTTTTCCTTTGGACTAAAGAGTTATAAGAAGTTATGATTTAGAATTAGAGTTATAGACTTCACTTATCCAGCTGGCTTTAGGAACAGGCATCTGTTCTTCCCAGAGTACACACATACCTCGGAAATTGCATACATTTAATACACATGAACAAAAATTTAATTTGTGGCACTTAATGGGCACAAGTCTAAATGATCTCACCCAGTTCCCTAACACAGACTAGCAGTGCCAGCAGGGAGCCCCACACGAGCTGATTTACCCCACCAAAGATCCCCCTCCCAAACCAGACACCAGGTATCTCCATCCTGCCTCTCTAGACACACATTTTCCTTCATGGTCTTCAAGAGTGATATCTTCATTTCCCCTTCATCAGATGCAAAGTGTTCAAATAGCAGCCTGGTTAGTACCAGAACAGTTACTATTATTTTCCAAGACAGGATTAGTTGGGTTGGGTTTTTTTTCCTTAATTGGCGCTTTTTTTGTTTTTAAAAAAGCACTGAGAAGGGCAAAAATCACTGAATTGGAGCCAATTCGTTAACACTCCACAGCGTTATGAAAGGCAGAAGGTGTTGCCAGGTGTACACTCATAAGCAACAGTAATTTATGGTGTAAGCAAACATAAATGGAAAAGTCTACTTAGATAATTAGTGCTCATGCGGGGAGACTTTCTGGGCTCCACTCTCTGCTAACACAAATGTTGGAAAAACTGACACTTTCTACAGCAAATCCAGCTAGAGAGGAAAGGAGACTGAGGCTTGTCCTCCTCTGCACTGGAAAACAGATTTTTTGCACCAAGCAGGACCTGAATCAACAGCTCACAAAGCAATGGCTCAACCAAGGCAGCCCCCCAACAAGGCAAGGCAGGGGTGCAGGACTGGGGGGCAGCCTCAGGACTCAGAATTGAGCTCTGTCTGGCAAAGTCAGCTAACTTGTGTCTAATGACCATTGCAAACTGCTCAGAGCAGCTCAGCACAAGCTCCGGGCTGGGGATTCCAACCCTGACATGAGGCGACTGCCTCAGAAACTTCTCCTCTTTGTGGGGGAGCTGCTGAGGTGTCGGGGACGTGAGGAAGCTGCTGAGAGGAGACTCACAGAAGAGGTGAAGGGAAGTCAGAGATGGCAATGCTTGAACAGCAATTTGCCATCAAAGTCACGCATTCCCAATTCCTTGGAAGAGCGGGATCAGATGACCGAATCCTGACTTCTGACCTGACCTAGGCAGATACCACAAGGTTAAAGGTCCATGCACTAACACACAGAGTGAGCTGGCCTCCCTAAAACTCTCTCTTAATCAGTAACCACCAACTCAAAATAAGACATCTAATCTGAAGCTGTTTAAAATTCAAACAAACCCTTCCAAGTAATTGCTGCTACTTTCCCTCAAATTCTTCTTCCCATTTCAGTTTCACAGGCCATAAACTCTATAGAAAATAATAACTTTTGACTTCCAAGCCTTCCTTTATTAAACTGCCTTACACTCACCAAAGCGGATGGTCATGTTTTTAACAATGCAGCCAAAAATGAATAGAGCAAAACAGTCTTAATCTGCTTTGCAAAGTCAGTCTTTAGTTTTCCAAATACGTCTCTATAAATAATCCTTAGCTGTGCTGCTAGGCTAGAAGCTTGAATTTCAGAAAAAAAAAATAAATATAGAATTAGTGCTCAGTAACCGCCAAAGAAACCACCCACCCTTCCCCAGAAGAAAACAACTACCTCTTTCTGCTTCCACGTTTGATCCAAGGCCATTAAAAGATTTTCTGTTGACTTCAGCAAGTTTTTGGTTTTGGTTTTTTTGAGGGGGAGGAGGGCTGGGTTTGAGAGGCTTTTTTTTTTTTTTATAGCTTTGGTCAAGAACACAAATTACAAAATCCCATCACGAGCCCTTACCTTGTACCCGCCAATGCGATGCTCCTGCTTAAACTCCTTCCCGTTTTTCAGCCACCGCATGGTCGGCGTTGGGTTTCCCATGGCCGGGCAGCGGAACTTGACGGTGTTGGCGGCCGGCACGGCGTGGAGCCTCTTCTCCATTTTGTCCGTGTGTGTCCAGTAAGGTGCCCCTGTTCCAAAGGGAGACATCCAGAAACATCAGCACTGGGGAACTGAGCTCGCTCTCCAGCCCCTTCCACAGGCAGAAAGGGCCGCACGTACTCATTTTTAGCACAGTTTAGACAGAGTACAAGACTGGAGATCATACGCTGCAAGTGTCAGCCAGGGTTTTGCAAACGGCTCAGTCTGCTGCTCTGAGTATTTAATTTGCGACAAAATTCCAACAATCAACCACAGACAGCCTTTGTTTCGTGCATGTCAAGTAAGACGGAGGGAGTGAGTTTTCATCGGACACTTCTGACCTCAAGCTGAGTTACTGTGAGGGTTCAAACTCAGAATTCTTGGGCCTCAGCTGTGAAGCCAGACAGACCGAGACAGAAGACTCTTGGAAGCATCAGCCTTCACCTTTCCCCCTCTGTGAGAAGGGGGATAAAAACACCCACCTGTCTGACAGCATGCTGAAACCTACAGTGTGTGATGGCAAGGTGAACTGTGCTGCTACTGCCATAGAAACCACTGAAATGTGTCTACAAACGGAACGCATTTCTGAAATCTTGACCCAAGAGGAGGAAACCAAACGAGTAAATGTAGATCAGCAAAAAGCACATATCATTCTGCAGGGATTTCCCACACTAATGAGCCTCTTGAAGCCCAAATGGCCAGTGACATCCAAAAACATGGCATAAAATGAGAGTCTCTTTCTCAGCCCACATTTTCTGAGGTGATCACTTTTCCCACACCCTGACACGGCTCTCCTGGCTCTCACTTACTCCTTGCCACGTCCTGGCCCAGCCTGTGCCCACACGAACATCAGGAGAAGCACATTTGTCATGTACCAGTAGAGGAAACACAGCAGAACAAAATTTACAACTACCCACACATTTTTACCCTCACGGAAGTAAACTTCGATACGTAGATCCAAAGACAAGGTTATCCCATGCTCTGGATCCTTGCACCACTTCATCTACATTTCTCAAAGAGGTCACGACATTGCTTCAGTCGTCTCACCATGATAGTTTTTTTAAAGTTAAAGATTCAAGATCTGTTTAATAGTAGGAAACATTAATTTCTTTTACAATGGAGTTTTCCTGAAGCAAATCAGATTAGCGTGGAATTTTTAGGACTAGAGGGGTCCAGAAAAATAACTCCATTTCTCTCAGCCCTGTTTCATTTCCTTCATTAGCAGGCCAACACTCCACTATAAATAAACTCTTCCGTTCCTCAAATATTTATAGCAGTTCTTACAATCAGTGCAAACTCAGAAATCCTGCTACCCCCCTCTCTAAATAAAAATACAGCTGGACAGAAAATACAGGAATAAATCCTGTAACAAAGTCTCTCTCAGCACAAAGAAAACATTCTAAAAGCAAGTCCTATAACGATGCTATGAACGATAAGTGTTTGGGTTTTTTTTTTTGCCCGAAGTGGCAATTAGTGTTAAAATTAATGAAGTAGAAAAGCAAAGCAAATTTGTGCACGTAATCAAAATAGAAAATCAAGTAACTATTGAAAATTTAACTGCAACACTAAGAAATTGTTACGCAGACTAAAGTGAATTAGGGATGCAAGGAAAATCACTGTTAACATTATTTGCTAAAAGCAGGATCACATTAAAACAACAGAAGACTTTAAACAAAGCCAACCAGAGGAATTAACTACTACATACAAAGGCCAAATTACATTACAAGTACACCAGGCAAAGGCAGAATTACATGCTGGTACTGAGGGATTAAAAAGCTGTTTTCTCTGGACTGCTAAAAAGTCTTGCACAAGGCAACCACTACTGGGCCCTACTCACAACTCCCACAAAGGCAAAGCAAACTGGGGCAGGTCAAAGACAATCAACCATCCAAACCAGTTGTATCAGCACCCCAGACAGAGCAGATTGCTTACTCTAGCCTCCAGATGGGTACTGCTAACCCAGCAACTCTGCAGCCATCACGGTCACTTCTCATCACGTCCATCACATGCACCGTTCTCACACGTATGGAGCATCAAGAGCTCGGATGTAGCCACTGGTGAGCACAGCCTCTGAGCCACGGGCTCCACAGCTCACCCACAGCAAATCTGCCCTGCACCCCATGGGCTGGATGGGCCAAGCTCTGGGAAGCTCCCATCAGGGCACAGACTGGGACCAGGGCATTGGAGTCAGTCAGGATACAGCCACCAGCAGCTCCCCAGACAAAGCTGCTCCATGCAGCCAGGTTTGTACTGTGTTATAGTGCAGCCCATCCTCTGGTTTTCTTGAAAATAACTATCCTTTCCATCAACAATCTGCTCCTGGAAAAGCTCCAGTACAACAAATGCACGGGGAGGGAAATCTCTGATGGAGATGGGTGCAGAAAAGAGGCCAGGCAGATGCAGGCAGGAATGAAGAGAAGCGGCTCAGTTTTGTCCCACAGAAGCGGAAAGGAAACGCCCCAGAATGGGAGAAAGGACTGTTTGGAAAGCTTCCCCTCATACAACCCTCTGCATAACCTGTAATGCTCCTGAATTATGGGTCAACTTGGAGAAAAACTTGCAGATTTCATATATGGAAAACATCATCTGAAAGTGCTTCAAGACATCCTACGTTTTTTACTATTGGCAGCTCCTCAGCATGTTTAAGTGAAAGAGGAAAAGGCAGCAACATCCACAAACCATCACACTTGCCGTCAAATTGTGCTTTCATCCAGGGATTGATCTGATTAACACACAGCATTTTTCTTTATAGATTAAATCATCATAACCTAAAACCACCTTTTACTGCTTCAATTTGTCTTGAAAGGAAAAACACAGAGCTTCACTAAGCCAGTAATGAACACAGTTAATGAGCAGATACCACCAGGTGCTGACTGGTCTCACGGGCCATGCCCATCACATCCCATCACTGCCACCAGGACAGGTGGAAGTAGGTGGCACCACTGCTAAAAGTTCACAGTAACCACAGGGCAGACTCCAGCATGAAGCAGTAACAAGCAGCAGGGGAATGGGTGGGAATTCCTGATTGCTTTTAGAGTTCTCATTAGTGAAGAAAATATCCTGCTGACCCACACTGCACTCCACTGCAAAGACATTACATCTAATCAGCCAAATCTCCTGCATGTGAAATTGAAATTAGGAAGCCCAGGGGACCACTTCACTTCAGGACTCTTCAGTTTTTATTTGGACTTATCTATACAAAGAAATACAAAAGTAGTCAACTCCAAGCCTGCCTGACAAGCACCTCAAGCAGGCAATAGAGTGCCTGAAGTGACCACATCAAACCCCTCCAAGGTTTTCAGTACTATTGTATTTGACCTTTAATTAAAAAACACTTCTAGGCAACATCCAATTTTTGCTGCTCCCCTGAGTGGGTTTCCACTCTACAGGATTTGATGAATTTGAACCTTGTTTCATCCTTTCTGAAACTCTTCAAGGCATGAAAGGAACAGCATGTGGATTACATTTAGATACTTTTTGTTCTTGATGCCAATTTACCATTGCTTGGCCCAGAAGAAATTGTTTAAAAGGCAATAAGGAAAAAAAAAGTCATAAAGCTTCCAGTTGCCTGACCAGAATTCAAGGTAGAGCAGCAGCATCTTCAGGGCTACCCAGGGGTCTACAGAATAAATTAGTTGGTGGACTTGATTGCAACCACCACAACAGCTGCTGCCTCACCAGCATTGGGTCAGGATTATAGAAATACCTCAGATTAGGCCTGCCTCTCAAAATCACAATGAGGACAAGGCAGTAAGTGCCAGCAGTTTCTTTTCCACTGCTGCCAGAATGATGATCAGCACCTAAGTTTGGAAAAGCAAGTCCTTGGAGATGACCCTCCAGAACCAAGCTAAGGCCCATCTTTAGGGAAACAAAGGGGAAAACTCAACTTGCCAACAAAGCCATTTTGTGGAGAAAAGGGACTGTTTTACAGTGGAACCAATCCTGCACCTTGCCCACGAGCACTAATCCCTTCAACAAATGCTGGAAGTAATAAAAAGCTATTCAGGATGCAGTCTGGAACAAATCTACCACGGTGTTTTTTCAGACAGTTAAAATATCTGTCAAGCTAAAGGGACACCAAATGCACAGTGAAATCTGCTCTGCATGCCTCTTACTGAAAAATACACATAGGGTCAGTGGTCAAATGCACATGGGTACACACCAGTGCCCTCCTCTCCCAAGGAGGAGCTGCTCCTCACAGCTACAGAGTCACCTACAGCCTCCACTGACTTCAAGAGAAATTGTATTTTCTGGGCAGCCTTAAAAATTACACTACATTTCCGCAACAGCCTCTCCACCTGCATTTGAAAAACCTTGGCCTCTGAAATATGTATCTGTAACAGAGGCAAAGAAAATAAAACAGCTTAAAAGAATATTTAGCAGCATAAATAAAACAGCTCTAAAAGGTTTGTTTTAGTTTTAAGTATGCAGGAATGAGAATGCCAAGGTTCAGCTTCCTGTTGAAGGCACTACAGCCATTTCCTGCCTCATCTCATCATAATTAACATGCCAAGACAGCTGGACTTTATCAGAATTGTTTCATCAAAAAGCAACAACCTTTGAAGACTATGGCCTTTTGTTTCCATCAGTAAAGGCATAACCAGGCCAATTTCCATCACTTATCCTTAATGATCACAGATGTAATTTGTATGTAAATTATCAGTTAAATCGTTTGAGATCTGCAAAGCTCAAACCATGATTCAGGAAACACTTAAAAGACTTCTGTAAAACAGCAGCAGCCAGGGACTCCTGTGAGGTCGTGGACTTCCCCAGGCTCTGCATCCCATGGGCAGGAGAAGGTAAAGGGCATTTGGCCACTGTGTACCACTGCCTGCCCCACAGCACACACAGGGAAGGCACAGCTCCTGGTTCACTCTTCCGTCTGCCGTGTAACAAAATATCTTCAATTAGATGTGGCCCCTTGGATGCGACAGAAAATTTGGAAGAGGAAAAGAAGGCTTACAAGGCACACCACACCAAGTCTCACCCCTCACTTTCATAGAGCTCTGATCTTGCCAAATCACAACCCTCTTTCAGCAGCCTTGTATTAATCCAAGGGAGTAACTATGATGCAACTTTTCAGTGAACACAGAACATTTGGAGGGATGCGGTGCCGCAACCCTTCAGTCATTGTCCTGCTTCCAGCTCAGACCACGGCAGGCTGTGCCGCTCCCTCAGCAGACAGTGGGCACCTTTTAAAGAGCAATCCAACATGGAATTGCTTGTGAAAAACTCTGCTCAGGCCCAAATCTGTCTTCTTGCAGTTTCCTCCCTTCCATCTCCACAGCTGCACCTTCCCCACCATCCACGACGTTTAAATGTTTGCACTTGAGAGGCATCTTTCACTTGGAGCAGGGAAAGCGTGCCTGGCCCCTGCTGCAGCACACATCCCTGTCCCAGCAGATGGACACTGTCAAGGGCCTTTCACCAGCTCCCCAATCAAGATTGATTAACAGTAGCTCAAAATGATAGCTCGTTTTACAAGAACGTCATTAGCGCAACCACTGGGTACTTCTCCCTGTCGCAGGAAGGGCAGGAATCCTTCTGAGGCCATTACAGAGCCCAGCTGCCTTGAGAGCAGCTCCTTTACTTATTCCAAAAGCCATTTATGCTCACAATGGATCACCAAAGCCACCACTGCAGATCAGAAACACAACCGTCACCGAAAATGTCGCAAGCCCTTTTCTGACCAATACCAACAAAGCTTTAAGAAATAGCAAACATTGTAAGTGTTTCCTGAAGGGAATTTCTAACCACGGCACCATGCCCCAGGGCAGCACTAACATTGACTGGATTGGTGGGTTTTGCCTAGACAACCTCTTTTAAAAGCAGTGTCCCTTTCCCAAACTCTCCAATTATCTTTGCCACCGCATTCCTCCATCAGGGCAGCCTCCAGCTGCCTGATCTCAGCCCCTTCCAGAGGCACCTGTGCATCAGCCCGGGTTAATCACACTAACAGATGGCAGGGGCCAAACAGGCAGCTAGGAACTTATATCACTTTAAATAGCATCTAATGTTTCACAGCCTCAGACCAGGGGCAGCCGTACACAAAAGGCACGAACCAGGGGAGCCGAAATCAGGCTCGTACTTTATCACCTGAACAAGTGCTCCAAGCTTCAGAGCAGCTGCCAGTTACTGATCAGGCTGAGCAGCAAACACACTCCCTGCCCACTGTGGGTACCACTCACTGGCATCTCCCCTGAAGGATTTCTGTGCTCTCTGTGTTACTGACTTTACCAAGCACCAGCGACAGCGAACCACCAGGCACTGAGGGGGTTTTGCAACACTGCATGGTGGCATAAGGAACCAATGTGAATTCTACTTTTTTTTTTTTCTCTTAGAGAGTGCTCTATTTAGAGCTTATTAATAGCTTTCCGAATTCTCTAAAGGGGATGAAGTTTAACATTCAGATAGGTTTAAGGCTCTTTTAGCCCATTTTCATCATGCATAAGTAACATAAAATGTGGGTTTAGCGCTGAATTGCCTTCTTTGCAACAAACTTTAAGGTCCTTTGCAGACAAAAGAACCTCACTGTCTCCAAATTCATTCTCCCTGGGGAGATTTCTGCTGAGATTAAGGATTGAAGGATTTTCCTCATTACAACTTAATTTTTCTTTTAAAGTTTCCATACCACCTTTTAACAAAATGAACTGGATCTTTGTTTCTTCTGTTAAATTTCTGCTCAGGTTCAGGAAAAGTTAGTTCATCTGTGAGAGTCTAAACCAGACAAAGACCGAACTTCGATTCGGGAAGAAAGGAAACTGCAGAAATGCCAGGAAGAAGGGAAGAAAGAAAGTACAGACCAGAACAGCACGTTCAAAAGAATATTAGTTTATTTTTATTTGTCTTTTCCAAGTTACGAGCTATGTGAAACAGAAAATGGAGGAGGACAAAGATACCACTATTTGACAGTACATGCAGTTAACAATCAAGAAGCTCTGAAGACAGGAGTGCAAAAGATGGGAAATAATTTTCCATGTGGATCTTGCTAGTGACTTCTGGCAGTTCGCTGTTACTTACTCATCTGGTTGCTGTCATTCACAAAGTCCTCGGACCCATCATTGTCGTCTTCATCATCCCCAGAGGAAAGAGCATCTGCACATTAAAAACAACCAAGTCTTTAAACCAGCCTGGTTTTTTTTCCACAGACAAATAAATTGATAAGCTACATCTTAGAGTGGGTATCAAGAAGAACAAGTGTTTATGTTAGCTGTGCAGAAGCTAGAGGAAAAGAAAACCCAGCCACAAAAAATGTGCCATTTCCACATAAAACTGTAACAAAAGTAGCTAATAATCCTGAAGTGCTACAAAGTTTCCCAAGGGAGTTTGCTAATTGCAAAAATCTCTTTCTGCTTAAAATTTTAACTTCTATTAAAGAAATTCAGTTCAACAGAACTGAGCATCTCCAGAACAATTTATCTCCGAACTTGAAGGATGTAGAACACCCCTTTACCTCTTCTGATGCAAGGGGCAAAAACTATTCATTCTGCTGGCTTTATCATCATCACAGCAACTCTGTCTAATTTAATCCTGTCAGAGTGGCATAAAACAGAGAGTTCCTCAGCAGCTGTTAATCACTGCAGAGCCCGTGGAGCAAAAAGGAGTAGATACAAACTGAGCCCACTTCAGGGTGAGGACAAGGGGAAAAATACCCAAAACAGCTACAGAACTCATCTTAACTCGCTGTGCCCAAGTGGACTGTTTCATGTTGCGTCATAATGTGTCTTAGCATCGCATTTTACAGCTTTTACATGCAAAAACCTGTGTTTGACTCACTCACCTGTAACATTTACAATGAAGTACAGAGTATCACTGTCTAGGGTCCTAACAGCAGTGCAAGCATAGAGGCCCGAATCTCTGGCTGTGGCATCCTTAATTTGTAAGTACTCCCCAATAATCACTGTCCTATTGTCGGGCCCCAAAGGGAACCCATCCTTAGTCCAACTGATCATGACGGCGTCTCTCAATTGACAGCGCAACTCAAGCGGCTCTCCTGGAAGTGCTGAGTAAACATCTGGCTGAGAGATTTGGTATTTGGTTGGCGGCTCTGCGAAGGTGGAAGGAAAGGAGGAAAAAATAGAAGAAAGAGAAGGGAAAGGAGAGAATTTCCAACACAAGTCAGTGAAGGCCCTTTTCATCCACGGAAATCAAGTTACGTTAAATAAAAAAAAAGGTTCATCCAGATTAGCCCAGCATTCTGTGATGTAGAACTGAACCACATGCAGGTTATTTTCAAGAAGTTAACCACAAGTTAAAAGCTCAGGCACTTTTGATCAGTGTCTTGGCATGCCCCTTGTCCCCAGTGCCACACTAACACACAACTCCTCTCATCAGTCACTGAGAGATGGGGACAATGAGGGTTGCAGAACTTGGGGGCTTCAAAGGACTTGTAGGAGCAGGAGGAGTTCAAAAGGCAAATTCCAATTTAAATGAATAATTATCTTTCCCCACCTGATTTTATTATAAGTTGCTTTTCTATTTTTGAAACTTGAGAAGGGCTGTTTTGAAAGAAAAGGATGACAAAAAACCCCTTCACTCACTAAGCTAACAAACATGAGTTCCTATACACAGAGTATATGATGTCTTTTATTTTCCTCCCTGTGCCCATCACAAAGTCTCTACATTTGCCTTCTACACTGCCAGCACTTCTCTCCATGACAGTAACTTTTTCCTTTCAATTCTTTTTTTGCTTCATTACTTATTTCACAACCTCTCCCAAGTGGAATACAGCAGAAACCCAGGAGCACAAGCGAAGCTTTCAAAGTCAAAGCATGCACAGAAGTTCAGAACGAAACTGCTCATCCGTCAGCTCCCTTCTGTAACCCAGTAACAAGGAGAATGTCAAACCACAGTCTTTTTCCAAAAAAACATCCTTGGAAAACTACATCTGCCTATAGTTACTAGAGTTTCATCCCCTCCCTTGCAAGGCCAGCTCCCAGCAGGAGGAAAGAAACTGCAGCCCCGGGCACTCCAGACTGTCTCCACAGTGCAGGGGGAAGACTCAGCACACCTGCAATGAACTCAGGCTGTCCCAGATACAGGCACTGCTTCTGGAACTGCTTCCTTCCTACCACCCCAGCATCCCTCTCCCAAGGGCCTCGCCAAGGGTGGCAGGAATGGTAAATAAAAGAAAGAAGCACAGAGGCATCTTCTGTTTGCTCATGGGGAGGGTCAGAGCGCACTGACAGCTGCTCCCCGCGCACCCCGGACACGTCCTGCCCTGCACAGGCACCAACTGTGCACCCAGAAATAAAACACCTCTCTGCCTGCTTGGGACTCTGAGGGAGTACTAAGAGGCGACTCCCTGATGTCCATGTTTCCTTCTAAGAACACCAAAACCCTGAAACTGGTGTTTCCTCATCCTTGGGGCACGGCACGGTCATTTTTACATCTCACTTTTAACAGGGAAGACTGAAACAAGCACCACATCTCAGCAGGCCTGTAGATGGGAGTCTGGAAACGCTCAAGTTCTGTCAGTAGTTGAGTTTTGTGCAGCCCTGCAAGGAGCAGGGAGTTGGACTCAATGGTCCCCATGGGTCCCTTCCAACTCAAAAAACGATTCTATGAGCACCAGAAGGGGCCAGCACAGTGGGGGACTCACACATTTTAGGTACCAGGTTCTACTGATGGACTTGGAGACAGCACGCACAGTTTCTCTCCCACTCATCCCGCAATCCTGTCATTCCAGGCATGTGCCCTCCCAAAGCTTCTCCTGCCTTTTTCCTTCGGGCAAACGCTTTTTCAAAGAACAAATTTGACACAGGCATCACACCAAAGTGGCACATAAAACCCATCCCAACACAACCAATTATTGAGACTGTAAAGCTTCTTGAATTTAGATTTTATAACAAGGTCTCTTAAACTTTCTAGCGTGCAGATTTCCATCTCAGAGTCTAGGACAGGCTCCAACGCAGCTTTATACCCCTTATAAACTAATTCAGTCTTGCTGACACAGTCACGAACCCACAGATCTGCAGTGCAGGTGTTTCACTGACTGCTACATTATGCTCTTAGAAATCAAATTTCCAGAAGAGGCATAGGCTCCTTTCTACATATATTTTGTCACAGTAATGAGTGCATTTAAGTCTGCTTGAGAATTTTTTTAATTAGATTTCACAGTCAAATAAAAAAGGTACCTGAAGCCAGTTACCTAATTTACTGTGAAGTTAGTAGGACTTCTTTGTAATGCTCTACCTGCAAAGAAAATTTATTTTACAGAGTTTACACTGTGCAAACAATGTACTGGAGTCTAAAAATGTCTTTGTTTAAACTTTTTAAAAGCCACCTTGGGTGATGATACCTCAGTCCTCCTTTAAGTGCTTTAGAGCCTTTTGCTGAACAGTGCCAGGAAACTCACAGGATGAGCCCACACACAATTAAAAGGAAATTAAAATGAAAATAATTTTTTAACATCAAATCCCTGATTTCATCTCTTTTTAAACTACTAACCCCAAGTCTGGATTTCAACACAAATCCAAACTTGAGAACAGTAATTTATTTCAAAATTACAATTTTTTAAAAAATCCTTTTACAAAGAAAATTACTGGTATACTAAAGAAAAACAAGTTTCAAATAGGTATTAGCATTTGGTATGTATTATCCTCCTCCGTTTCTTTCTCTCTAGAGTATCAGGGAAGATGCAGCAAAGTGTTGTCATGATATAATGAAGTCATGTTTGGAAACTGTGAGTTATTTCAGGTAAGCCTTTGTGTTGCCAAACTAGAATGTAGCAGCACTTAAGACTGTCACTTTTTATAATGTTTGCCTATAAACTTTTTTCCAGTGTGGGTTTGAAATGGTGCCCAAAAGCAAACAGAGAACAGGTGGGATTCTGAGGCATGAATCCGCCCAACAGCTTCACTGAGAAAATCAACCAGTTCAAACTGTTCAGAAGTTCCCAGCAGCACATAAACAACCTGTGCTGCAAAGTTAACTCTCCCTGGGACACTGCACATGGATTTTTGCACTGCTCTGGAATTTAGGGACGAATTTTGAACTCACATCCATGCTGTACCATCAAAACAATGGCTCCCCTGTGGCTGACAGCAGGCTTCTTTCCCAGCTCCCCAGGCAAGGCTTGATGACCTGCTATCACATCCGTGCTCCTCCAGCCCTCTTTGAAGCTCTGCCTGGATCCTCAGCCATCACCAGAGGCCTGTGAACCAGCCCTTTGCTGGGTTTGTCAGATTAGATAAAAAGAAGTTTTTACAATGAGGGGTGGCACTGGCACACGCTGCCCAGAGAGGCAGTGGATGCCCCATCCCTCGAAACATTTAAGGCTGGGCTGGACAGGGCTCTCTCTGTGCATTCTGGTCTGGTTGAAGATGTCCCAGCTCATTGCAGAGAAGTTGGACAAGATGGCCTATAAAGGTCTCTTCCAACCCAAACCATTCCTTCATTTTAAGGCAGCACAAGATTCCTTTTTAGGCAAATCCTGCAAATCCTGTAACTGTGTCATTGGTCCTCCTGCAAAGGTGCACTACCACATGTGAATCACGCCTGTCACCCCTTAAAACACCAAACAAGCAACAAAGGCATGTGCAGAAAGACTCTGGGTGTTCTTAAACACTGCAGGACAGGGGACACTGCTTCTGCTATTTTCTGCTCTCAGCTACATCCTTATTTGTAATAGTGGTGCACACAATGTATTTAAACTTTATAGGTGGAGCTGTTGAACAATACTGCCATGGAAAACCAAGCTGCTGTTAAATAAACAGCTGTGAACTTTTTCTCTGCCTGCTCATACAGCCTCACAGCATGGTTTATGCCATCCAGCCATCAAGTGGAGTAAAGACTGTTTGTATAAAAGCCATGACCACAATAGAGGACTGGGGACACTCTGACTGCTCTATTTCAGATTATTAAGATACGCAATTGTATTCCGAATCATGTTTCTGTTCCAGATTCGGTCACTGAGAGATTTATACTGCCTTAGGTTTTAAACCATTATCATTATTATTATTTGTCTCCATTTAATAAAATATTAGCAAAGAGCTGCTTATCTTCAGTCTCAAGTCATTTAGTTACTTAGTTACAGAGCCAAATAATGAAACCATCAGCTAATAGCTAACCCCAGCAAAGATTCTCACACAACTCTTCAGAACACAAAAGCCTCAGACCCCATCAAGCCACTTTCACTTCAAAAGGCTTTAGTAAATAACTAAACACTCACCACAGTGTGCCCAGAAGGGTCAACAGACCTGACCTGTCAAGAATCCAAGAGGTTCATTGCAAAACTGAATGTCCCCACAGGGAACGCCAGGCTGCCAACCACCACCACTCCTGCTTCTCCTGCGCCTCCTCATGGTCTTCCTGTCATTGAGGGAAGTCCAGCAAGACCACACCAGATGAACAACACGGAATGGGGATGTCAAATAGGTCTCATCACTTTGCAAGTCAAGCCCAAGGCTTTAGGCTCTCTCCAGGAGGCAGCCCAGGTACCACCAGTCAGGTGTGCAGCCTTCCCTCCCACCTCCCAGGGACAAGATAATGGGATTCTCCCTTAATTTAAGCTGGCAGACCAATATTAAGAGTAGCTCCATGTCCTCTTCTGACAAAGGATGATAAACTCAGCCTGCAAAAGACACGGCCACCAGTTTAAGGATGCAGAGAGTCATTCCTGGCCATGGTGACCATGTCCTGTTAGCCAACAGCAAACCAAAGCCACAAAGGCTAAGCACATCTCCTCAGACAAAGGGCCACAAAACAGTGTTTGCAATTCATCCATCAGCTGCTCCAAAGCCACTGGATTCCTGCTGTCCCATTTGTACTGTTTTTGTCAGCCAGCTGCCAGCTCTGCCCAGCTCTGCCTCTGCCAGGCAACATCAGGAAAACTGTTCTGATAAAACACTTTCCTTTCCAAATTGCTACAGTTCCTCCCATAATTTTAAAACATTGACGTTTATTTTTATTAAAATCTATTGTCCCTCAACAAGACTCCAAAGAGCACGAATCTTTTCCCCCCACCTCTAGTGTATAAAAACATTAGTTGCTCAAATCTGATGAAAAAGATCTAGGCCTTGTAGAAAAGCTTCAAACACAAAACTTGAAAGAGCTATCCATGATAGTTACAAACATTAATATGTGGCAGATTCTAAATCTTGTTCCTTTAACACAAACTCCTAGGCTGCTCAATTTGATAGGAGTGACTTTCACAAAACAAAGTGTCAGATTCTCCAAAATAAATCTTTCCTGGCACGTTCATTAATCTTGTTATCCTTATAGAATAAGGACATAATCATCTGACGGGTGAAGAGAGGAAAGCAGACCAAAAAAAAAAAAAAATTACGTAAGGAACAGGAATGATCCTCTTGCCCTGGAAATGAACATTTGTAAAACAAAGTTGCCACATCATACGTGGCTGGTGCTCCAGCAAGTGTAGAGCTTCCAGCCACGCTGACCTGCTGGAGCTTGGACCTTCACACCATGTCACCTCCTATTGAATTCTACATATACTAAAACCATTTTTAAAAAAGTGAATCTCCTCCAATTGCAATAACTTGCCAATGTCATCATGGGTAAGGGAAAATATTACACTGCACTATATCTTGTTTTCCTAAACCTTGAAGGCTTAGAAAAATAAAAAAATTCTGGGGAGCCACAAAGCATTTTGCCACTTGCTGGACTCCTTGGACAAGAAAAAAAGTCTCTGCATAGGCACCCAAAAATTATCCCCATGTGATTATATCCATCTGTCTTGGGTCATACTCCTTGGCAGCAGGTAACTGTCCCCAAGCAGCACTTGGCCCTGGCTACAGACCCCATCACACCCAGCAGAGACCAAAAATCATGAGGGTGATCCCTACTACGCTGGTTGACACATGGTGAAGGACACGAAAGGTTTCACCAAGGCTTTGACGGCTGCCAAGCAGTTGGGTGGATGTGTCTCACCCCATGGTTAAAGGAAGACTCATTCCCAAAGAGAAAGGAATTGTACTTGTCTAGGCTTCGTGCAGAGATTAAAAATTCCTACAACTTGTAGCCTGCTTGCTCCTACCTGTCTTTATAGACGTGATTGTTGAGTTACGGCTGCACAACCACACAACCTGCGTCAAAAACGCCAAGTATCACATGCTCGTGGGCTTGGCCGTGTGCTTTATGCTGCTGGAAGCCAGGCCAGGGAAGACTCAGAGCGTGCCAAGTTCAAAGTAAACAGTGGAGAGACCAGCGAGGCCACCTCCTGCTGCTGGGAACTGCCCTGCCACTTCTTCCTGTTAGTTCCCAATCCTCACGGTCTGCTCCTCGCGGGATGAAGAGTTCTTTATGCAGCAGCACCATGGGATTGATCTCCAGATAGGGCAAGAAACGGGAAAGCACCAGGATGGCTTCTGCACAAAGACTTGGAGACCATGGAGGGAAAGAGCACCCCCAGCCTCGAGAAGCCACACCGAACCCGCCAAAATTATTATGCTGCCTTTTGTAATTTCATCAGTTTGATGAGAAACTACAGGCCATCTTCAGGATGTGAATGTTTGGTTCCAGGCACCAAATCTTGACCATTTCTGTTCAAGTCATAAACTCTACCACCTCCCTAAAGTAAGAGGGTAAGAGTCTCTGTATTAAGTGAACTGAGGAGTACAACAAACCTAACACACATGTAATACAATCTCAAAAATAATTAACTGCTCTTCAAACTCATTACAGAAGAGTTTTCTCATGTAATCTATTATACAATACAAAGGGGAAATGAATTACTTTTTGCCAGAACCTCAAATGAAAAGCTAAAAAAAAAAAAAAAAAAATCTTCTCTGTGTAAAAAAGCAGAATTTGAAACTAGGAACATTTTCTTATTGTTTCTTCTTTCAGCAACAGCAGAACTTCAAATCTCCCGGAATGAATTCTGCACGTAACCAAGTGTCAGAGCAATTAAACCAGCTCCTGTTGTTCAACCCAGCCTTAAAGTCTGCTTGGGAAAGGCTCCATAATAAGATAGACAGCCTTGGGAAAGAGTATGAGCACGTACATTTGGTTGCAAAAGGTTTTTCTTGGGTTTAGTTTTTTCTTCCATCTATTCCAACCTGTAGCTCTTTTCCAGGTTCTTTATTTGCATTTCAAGAGCAACATAAAACCTGAACAGAACGTAGCATAGATCCAAACATAAAAACAGAACTTTTTTATTCCAGGTTTGCCAAAGGCCATGCTCAAGACTATTACTGCTCAACGTGCAAAAGAAATAAATTACAACTGGGAGGTTAAAAATTGCACAGTCCAATGTTGCAGTGTTAGTTCTGGATGCAGAGAACAACTATTCAGATCCCCTACAAGCAAGTCAGCAGTTGTTTCTTTTGTATGTGGTCCCATTTTTACTTGACTATACAAATCCTCTTAATTTTAGCAGCTCGTCTGGAAGTCTCATCTTGCCTGTTCCCCTGAAATTCATCTCCCCCTTCTTCCTAAAGCGGGATTTGAAAAAAAGTCACTGGAAACAATATCCCCAAAACATCCTCTCAGCACTTTTGAGAGTCCCATCCACAACACACACAAACCACGAGATATTCTCCAAGCACTTCAAAGCCTCGAGGCATACCAGACTCCCTTTCAACCGAGAGCAATATTTAGGCAAGAGGCATCACAGCTTGTTTAATTCCAGCTCCACACAGAGGACAGTCTCCAGTGGGGACAAAGAAAGCAGCACAATCCCTGAAGTGAAAAGCCAGCCTGGCTACCTGCCCTTGCAGGTGGCACACAACCACTCACACAATGCTTCCCTTGACCTTCCAGACACCTCCGTCACTCCTGACGGTAGCAGTGGCTCCTGGGCACTTTGCCATAGAAGAGGGTTCAAATGCTTCTGAATTGCTAGAAGAGCTATTACTGAGCTGTGGTTCACTGCAGATTTGTTAGGGAGTCTCCATGTTAATCCTGCACGTCTGAAATACCTTTGCTACCCTGCTGAGTAAACAATATCAGGGAAATCTGGGTACTTCAATACCGGAGTATCTAAACAGCAATATTTTTCATGATTAAATAACGTTTAACAGAACCAAGCTCAAAAACTACTCAAAATTTGAACTGGGGATTTAAAATAATTTTCAAGAACTGTCGGGCGGTGTTCAGAATTAGAAGTCATATTACTTTCCTTGAAACAAATTAAATATTGCAACACTGAGACACTGAGCAGGGCGCTTTCCAAACTTGCAAAGCCAGTCTCCCGAGAGCAGGCTCTCCTCCTGCCCAGCAGCAGGTCCTGCCAGCAGCTCACCTCTCCACACAGCCCATCCAAAAGCAAGCGTAGCGTGAACCTTTCTGAGCTTTTCTACTGCACGGCTTTCTATTACATTTAAAAATGAAGTTGTTGCACGGTGCTCTGATCAATTTCTGTCCATCCAGCCACAGCTGAACCTCCTACAGCCTTGTCCTGGCCGGTGCAGCCCATCAAGGCATCCCCAGCCACAGCATCCCGCTCCAACCCCACTCAGAAACAGCCACGAGTCCCCTGGGAGAAAGGCTGAGGTGTCACAAAACTCTTTTCCTACCTTTTCCTTCCATGTCACAAAACTATTTGAAATAGAAAAGAGGAAAAAATAAAAAAATACAGCCAAAATATGACTTTCTCCTCCCCAACCAGCCTCTCATGCTCATTTTTCTCCCTTCCCATCCTTCAACACATTCCCCTTTCCAGTAAACCCTCACAAACACAAGCCATTTCCCTGGTACAAAGGAATTTTCCCCTCTTCCCAGTTCTTGTGGCTTTGCTTGAATGTCCCAAACTGATGAGCCAGTTCTTTTGTGGGGGAGGAAAAGCAATAATTACACACAACCTGCAACGTGTGAGGAGGGGAATGAAACTAGGTCAGGTCTCAACTCCTCAGCTTCACTGGGGTTCACCAAATGCTTTCACTTACAGTCACTTTAAAAATACAATTAAAATAATAATAGCACAGCAAGTGAACAAAGCAGCACCATAGAACTCAGCTTTCTGTCCCTTTCTTTGATACAGATAATGGCATTTGTGTGGTGACGAGGCAGGAAAACCTGAACCAGCAGAAAATGAAGCCCACAAGACACATCCCTACATCAGGTGCTCTGATACTCAGAGGTCCAGGAAAAACAAACCCATGAAAAAAGGGTTCTTTGGAATCAAACCAAACCAAACCAAACGAAGAAAGCAGCAGTGATAATTAAGAGATGGGAAAGGACAACCTGGAGACATACATAATCACTTTATGAATTATAAGCTGGGTTTAAAAGTTTAAAAAAAACCCAAGCCACATAAAACCAAAAAAAAATCCACTCCTCTTACAGAATCTCTTGTTTTGCAACTGTCCTGGTTGGGAAGCACAGTCCCCAAGGAGCAAACGCCAAGGCAGTTCTGCTGACGCTCCCAGCTCCGATTGAAACCCGAAGGGCCAAACTTCCAGAACAGCCCCGGCACTCCCAGAGCACGTTTCATAATTATAACAGGAGCTCTTGGCTGCTGCACGCCTGCAAATCTGGTCCTTATTTAAGATCTGACTCTTGCAAAGTTGCTCCAAAGTTGTTCAGTTGCTCCAACTTCTCTCTCAATCAGCTTAAAAGTCAATTTAGTCCCTGGAACTGGAAGACGGTGTCTGATTTGGGGACCATGCTGTGCCATAGCTCCCAAAAAATCCCCACTACAAACACACATTGCAACGTGCTGAACCTAAACACAAAGGTCTGAGCTCCAAATCAGTCCCCAAATTGCTGGGAGGATGATTTTACCCTGGCAGGCTCCGTGCCAAACCAAATATTGCCCCGTTTCCCACCGCCACCACTAACACAAATCAGTGTCCTCTGCAGAAGATGCTCACACTTGTCCAGCTGGGATTCATGGTCCCTTTTCAGCCTCAATTTTGCACGTCTTTAACTACACTGAAATAAATTTTCTCCTCTAGTCAAACCAGGTGTGCTATTACACACAGACAAGACATAACTTGCCAAAGTGGGTGATGGTTCTTCTAAAAACACAAGATTTAAACTGCTCAGGAGCACTGCTTCGAAGAAAGTCTCTGTTTGACTGTAAAGTTTCCATCTTGATGAGTCTCAAAATGTTTAATACTTAAAAATCTGACATTTCCAAAAGAATTTTTCTCTATATATGACAGAAAAAGACATAGTTAAGTGTTTTTCTTGCATTCCCATCTGATCCTAAACTAAATACCCACTTTAGGAAAACACTGATCTCTGAATGTTTTTGTTTAAAGCCATTTAAAGATCATTTCTACTGAAGCTGGGAAGCTGGATATAGAAATAAGCTCATTAAGAGCTACGCTATGGTTATTATTAAAACACCACAATGGTCCATCGTCTCATGCGTACACAACCTTGCATAACTGGAGATGTCAGCATTTTCATTGTAAATTCTGCTTTCAGAGGTTTCTAACTTGCCTGTAAAAAAGCTGCTATGGCCTGAAATTTGTCACTATTTCTCTGCCAAGGAAGAGCTATTTTAACATTAGGAAACTATGTATTCATTGGAGTCAGCCACTGGTTTGGGGTTTTATCTATACAAGTGGTTAAAAAAAAATAAAAAGATAAAAAACTCTCACAACTCAGCATCTTTGGAAATCTTCTGGCTCAAAAAGAACCCAAAAACCCCACACTAAAGGAATCAAATTCCTAGAAGTTAATTATTACTATACCCCTTCAAAAAGCTGCAACTGTATGGCAGATAAGCCCAAAACATGCAATTATTTCTGCTACTTTGCAAAATAGTAGCCACACTGAGAGACTACCAACTCCCAGTGTCTCATCAACACAGACTGTAAATAACAGCCCTACCCACGTCCAATTAGTTTGAAGCTCAAGACCATGCCCCCGCTAAAGGGCTGCAGATTTTCAACACAGAACGGACACACTAAGACTGATTTAATCTGGCTGTTCATACAATTCCCCAGAATCTCAGCTAGCAAATCCTGTACTGGGCCAAATAACTTACTGAACCAGATCCCTGAAAGGGCATCCAGCCCTCACCCGAAGCTGTGGGGATGTCACATTCCTCCATAATGGGCTTTAATAATTGCCCTGCCTTGAAATAAAATTAAAAGGAAAATAAATTAAAAAGATAAAGCTGGCTCTGATTTAACTAATCGGTTTGAATTATTAATTTAACTTGCAGATATCAAAGCCGCTGTTCTTGTTTAAAGAAGAAAAAGCCAAAACAAAACAGTAACAAGGGAACCCGGGGTGAACTGTTTGCTTTATTTTTTCCTACCAAACTGGAAGCAGCATCCTGGTGCTTCTACACCACCTTTGTCCCAGGAAAATTACAGATGTGCAGGGTCCCATCAGCTCTGTGACCTCTCGGCAGGGTGGCACTGGCTGGAGAGGACCCATGGGGACACCCCAAGATGGGGAGCAGGACAGGGGACATCCCATCACCACAGCATCCCTCCTCCACACACTGGAGCACCTCACAAAATCCCACATCCTGACCCAGGCAGGTCACAGCAGCTAAAGAAGGATCTCCAAGTGGACAGTGCTGACCACTGTGACCACAGGTGACATTAATCTTTAAGAACTGCCAACATTTTGACAAAAATGAAGGTACATTGCTCATATGACTCAACATTTTTACAGAAAGGAAGGTACTGTGCTGAACATCGTTATTTTTCTATGTTGGTTAGGGTCAGTAGACGGCTGTGACTGAGTTAAAACCCAAAGGACAACTCGTTACTCACTTCCACCACAAGCACACGTCACCCCGTAAAGGGGGTCTCTCCCCTTCCCTGCTCTCCCAGGAACCTCCCAAATGTAGGACCATTCTGAACTACTGTGTTTTTCACAGGACACAGAAATAGGCTGTCCCTTGTGGAAAGCTTAAATTAATCCTTTGAAATTTGACCTAAATTAAAAGAACTGAAACGCGTTGTCACCACACCGGGCGGGGGGCTCTGAGTGGGTGCTCCAAGGACGGTGTCAAGGCATTGCATGTGGGTAAGAGATCAAATTAGCTACCCAGCAGGATGATAACACACAGCCTGGGCAAGGGGAGGTCAAGGGAGAGCTCACTATTTATCAAATGTATGTCCAAACTAATTATTCAGTTCACAAAGTAACCCTTCAACCCATGTGTGCGGTCAGAGCCCTCGTGAAACGCTGGCTATCATCAAAGGCCTGGGCACACACAGGCCGAGAGAATGCTGCCTTTGTACGCGCTGGGGGAGACTTATTTCTAAATATTTAAAAGCAGAAAAAGTCTTTCTGCTCCCTAGGACAAAAACCATATAGGAAAACACTTGATGTGAGATATGATTTGAGAGCTGACAGTCCCCAGAGAAGTCCTACAGGTCCTGTTTCTGCTCACACCACGTAACAGCCTTGGGTTTTGCCATCACTGCTTGGGAATAAAGCACCACAGCTGAGACCCACCACACTGAGGATCCTCAGTGAGCACCCACAATATCAGCACCAACATTACCACTCACAACGGCTCAGGATGCCCTTTTCGGTGTAAACACTTTCATGTGGACCAGAGTAATATCCAGTGGTCACAGAGGGATATTTATTTACTCAAGACTGACAGTGAATAGCCAAAAAGCACAGCACCCTCATGTATGACATCTTGCACATATCCTGCCCATACCCATTCAGCTGATTACCCTGTTAGATAAATACTGCTCATACATAGCCCATACTTGAGTATCTTTTACACAAAGCCAGATACTCTGAAGAAAATTATTGCAAATGTCCCTGGTTACATGTAGCCGAGAGAAGGCATTTTCTCTGTCGCAGACAAATAAATCTCGATTCCTGTTAACGTTGCACACAGCTTTTCCAATATTCTGAGTCACTGAGACAATAAACAATAACAATCAAAGCACCGTGTATTAAAAATAAATAAATAAAGGCAATTCAGGGCACGTCCATGAAGGAAGACTCAGGAACAGATCAGCAAGTGTCACCAAAGGTCGTGGCCCCGCTGACCTTCTCAGCTGGCATGAAATGTCATAGCTCTAATGACTGCAGTCAGCAGCCCCATTGAAAATTTACATTATTAGAGCACCTGACCCCCCAAAATTAGCTGTGCCCAAAATGTTTTGGCATTTACTAAATTAAAAAAGAAGTCTGCTTTGTCTTTGAAGAGATCTTTTGAAGGGGTTTTTTTTGCTGTTGTTTTGGCTTGGAGAGCTTGTGGGTGGCAGTGATAGAACCCAGAGAAGGTGATTGTGTAAAAACTTGGTTTTGTTTTGGTTTGGGTTTTTTTATCAAAGGGTTTAATGAAGTACATAAAGGAGGTTTTATTTCCCAAATCTCAGATATAAAACCCACACAATTCCCTGTATTCTGCAGCATAAAAGCTCTTATTATGCCATTAACTTAGAAGCATTTTCTGACTTTTTTTTTCTTGTTTCTGGTAATGATTTGGGTTCTCACATCTAAAATTATTTCACATCAGTAACACTCCTGCCCAGGAAAGAAGTTTTAAATCTTTTTTAACAACTTACTCTTTGATAAAACCCAGATTCCACCCCCTACATATTCACTGTGGAAAAAACATATATTTTCAAACTGTGCTTTCCAAAATAATAAAAGCTATTCTTTCCCTGAAAAGTTGAAAAATTATCAGTCACCATTCAAAAAATATTACTCTTCTTCCCATGAAACACTTCACCAATCCTGCAATCACATTCTTTCTGACTTAACCCTAGAACCAGGGAACCTCACTACAAAGCTAGTCTGAAACCAGAATTATTCATGATTTTGCCATTCCCCTGAAAAGCCAAAAAGGCGCCAGATGTTCGATTAAAAAATCATACAGTAAGTGGCAACAAGAGTTGGGCTTTCTTTTTTTTTTCAAATCTCAGGTTACCTTCAAAAGAAAAAAAAAATCTTTGCTATCAACAATCTCTACGGCTGACAGATGACAATATTGCTGTTCTTTGAGAATTTTTTCATGCTAGGGAAGAGGGCTCATCATCTCTAAATAGTTCATCCCCTGCCATCAATAAAAATGTACTTGGAGCAGATTCTAAAAATGTGTTAGCTGGTGACATCTATTTTTAGAGGCAGTGGATAGAAACAAATAAGTTTTGCACAAAGATGTATTAAATAAAAACCAAGCTGCATCTGTGGACATGAGTAGCAGAACGTGTAAAGGCCAAACTCTCTGCAGCAAGTTTGCCAGGTCAGAAAAGCTCTGTGGACTATTATATCAGCTTGACAGCTGAGTTATTAGAACAGTGATCACTCCTCCAAAATACAGATATAACCTTAGGAAAGAAGCCTCACTTCCTCCCCCAGATGCTCAGAGAGCAGGAACGATCCAGCACAACACAGTAAAATCATTCTTCAATACAATTAGCTCACAACAATAAAAAAGCAGCCCCTCCTGAGCTCTCCAGAGAAGAAAACCACTTTGCAAAGCTTGAGGAAGAGATAAACCTAGAAGAACATACCAACAGGTGCAGGCTCAAAATAGGAGATTTTATTAAAACATCTCTTCCAACATGAAGGTCTAGATTAGCCTTTGCTTTCACAGCAATAAACTACAGCCCTTCTATTGAGATCTCAACTTTTACACCTTCAGAACTTGTGATCCAGACACTGCACTGATCCTGCTTGGATATGAACAGCAACAGGGAAGTTTGCTCTGAGTACAAACACCAACAAAGCTGCCACAGCATTTTTGCAGAGTGCCCGGCAAACCTAAACATCCACAAATAAAAACCGATGAGATTCATTTTTCTCTGGACTCCTCAGGTTAAGACAAACCCAATGACCAGCAGCCACTCATCCGCTTCATTCCTTGAGACAGCAACACCTAACACACACAAAAGTGCCACAGATTGGTTTCCTTAAAGACCCGTTCCTGAAAACTTTCATCTGTACACTTTGATTATACAACGTGATGACAGTCCCAAGTGAAATCACTGACACCACTGGCTTGCATAAGAATAAACAAACGCACGCTTGTACAAACACAGCCCATGTGAGAGCAGGGAAAGTCAGAAACCGTAACTCTCCAGGGCTGGTCTGTTACTTGCTTTAGGTTTACCAGAGCACATGGAAAGATGTTGACTTCTATTTCAGATATTCAGACATTTAAAATTAACGTATTTTAAGGAATTAAGGATTCTAGAGTGATTTACCTTCGGGTTCCACCGTGGTGTCTTCAACAACTAAGTTAAATGAAGGTCGAGCCAGGGAAAGTCCAGCCATGGTGACCACCACCAGGCAGATAAGGCAACCCGAATCCCAGCTGACCATCTTTTTAGAGTAAATTCCTGGTCCATTTCCATATCTCCATGTGGACTTTAATCCCATCTGAACACCTCTAGAGAAGCATGGAGAGAAAGCCGTGCCTTCGGCCAGGGTAATGCCTCCTCCCTTGGAACGACGGCTGCTGCTGTGGGGAGGAGAGAGATTTAACACTGTCAGCAAAAACATCTCAAAACACAAACCAAAAAACCTTCATAAAGCCTCGAACCAAGCTGAGGTGAGAGGGAGGGGAGGAGGAGGATGGGAAAAATAGTTTTCCAGCTTCAAGAATATGTGAAAAGTGAGTGACTTTTCATCTTCTGTTAGCAGTTTCCATCATCACCTGAGGCGTAACCAAGTCCTCCTTGTTTTCACAAAATCACTTCTCAGCACATATTGAGAGCTATTTTACTGACAGAAAAACATACAGGTTTTCAAAAATGAGAGGCACACACATGTGCAGGCACATAACCTGTAATGCTACAAAATTACCACAATTATACAAATTATATTCTTGTTATTATTTGAAGGTTTATGTAAGTTTGCCTTGTTTTTCATTCCTTCACCTAGCCAGTTCTGCAGCCAGACGAATTTGCAGGAATTCGGTAATTTTCCACAAGAAAAACAGTTAAAAAATATACTCCTTCGGCTCGGAAAAATCTGTAAGACTATTTCAATTCAGGACTTCCAGCTCCCCCATGGATGTACTTTCTTCTGACTCAGTTTACTGTCCTTTGGAAGCCCGAAAATCCTGGACAGGTGAAAGGCTCTAGTCTTCCCAGCGACATTGGTTTGCTACATGGCATTACAGGCAATTAAAATCTATATAAAGTATGGCATAGATTGCAGGAAAACATCACTTTCCATCCATACGTGCCAAGCTGTGTGCACAAACCTTTCTTTTCTCAGTCTGTCGGTGATGCTTATTGAGATATATTTTTCAGAAGTCGGGAAAAAAAAAAGTCTATTTTATTCCCAACAAAACTAATTTAAATGGATGGAGTTAAGTGTTAATCCAGGCATGGTCTGACAGAGAAGAGAAATGGCACCAAAGTAACTGGCACTCCCTTCAGGGGACCCTGTTGCCTCCACACTGAGATGCCAGGTGAGGGTCAGAAGAGCATCCTCCTCACAGGGTGATTTAACAGCTCAAGCAGAAAATGAGACCTGATTTTCCGCTTCAAAAATAAAAGACGGTAAAACCTCAGTAAATGGATAAAACAAGTAACTGCAGCAATCGTGGTAATCTGGTCAATGATTCATCTTAGATGTGATGAAACCCAACTGAAATTTGGAGAGCACTTGTCTTGAAGGGAAAAAATAACACAAAACCTCTTTTTCCCTCCTGCCCTCAACACTTGAAATTTAAAAAAAAAAATCAAAAGGCAGGGAGTGTGGAGATAAAGTCAAACTTCTCCAAACTCCTTGTCATTGGATGTGGTGTTGTACCTCAGCATAGAGAAACGAGGACACAGATTCTCCTTTTATAAAGCCAACCATTAAAAAGTTGATTCTGATTTTATTGCCCTTTTGCTACCTGCTACATAAAAAATTCACAGTACTGAGGACAGAAATGCTGTTGAGGGACCTTTTCTTTTGGGTGCTACATACAGTAACTTCTAGAGTCAGTGAAAACAGATTCTGGATGACATAAATAAGGCACTTGAGGAAAATAATTAATACACGGTATCCCAGGTGAATCCCTGATACTTCAGGGCAAGCTTTTTTCAACTCAGTTGGTATCACTTCAAAGCCTCCTTTAGAGATTTCAGCCTGGCTCGAGCATCCCAGACCACAAGCTAGCAACTACCATTAAATCTCCAGTGAAAACACCACCAGACCACTGCACAAACATTTGCAAAGAGCTTGCCCAGCCCTTCTCTAAATAAGCACAGAGCAGGTGTAGAGCTGAAGAGAGCTCTGTCTCTGGGACCAGTTTGTGTCCGGAGCAGGACCGGAGCAAACCCCCCTGGATGCTGCCACCCAGGTCAAATGCCCACCTCGCTGTCTGGCAGCCACAGCCCTGCAGCTCCGTTTATCCAGCTGTAAAGTGGGTAGAAACCCCTAATTAAGAGCCTGGATGTAATGCTGATTTAATTTCCATAAATCATCCTGTAAACTCTGATTAAAGTCTACACCGATAAGTACAAAATCCAATCACGATTTTACAGAAAGAAAACATACCAGAATGCCAGCATGTATTTCAGACTCCAAGAGCATTAATTCCACTGACATTCCTGCAGTTTCAGATTTTCAGACAACATTAAGCGCCACTGAAAGCACATTTGTGGTTCCTATCCTCATCCTAAACCCTGAAGTGCGACACAAGGCTACTTGGCCATGAGTCTCCTCACCTGAAGATTTTTGTTGGCTTCTGCACCTGAACATCTGCCGGCAGAAAGAACGGATTCTTCATCCACAGGGCAGCAGCAAACTCAAAATCGTGGCTTGCAAAGGTGCGACAACGCAAAAATCAAACCTCTGGACCCATCCGTGGAGCCAAACCACTCTTTACCATCACAACAGCAAACAGATTTCAAGGATTGCCCTTTCCCAAAAGAACTGGAATCCAATGAAGATGAAACGAAACCAAATTCTTTTCATAGTTTAATTGCCACAGTCGCTGGGGGACGAGTCTCTGGAAAGACCTCCTGTGCTGGATAATTATGTACCTCTATCTCAATGTTTGGAACACAGCCCCAGCATGCTTTTTGGCCTCCACAATTCTGGCTTCCTGACTACAATACCATAATCCCTCCTGGAGTCTCAGACTCAGTGAAAGCCACACGTAGTGTTTATTTTTCCCCTTGAAAGGGAACTCTGTCTCTCTTCTCAGCCTACACTTTGGGGAGGAGTTGTCAGCCCCCAATGATTGATGGTTCTCCTTGCCACTCGCTCATCAAGTCAATTTTCACCTCGTCACATACCTGCCCAAATTTTCTTTGCCAAACTGACAAGCATGGGAAAGCAGACTGGTTTGGGAGCCCAACCAAATTCCTCCAAGCTGTACTTCAGTTTAAACACACTCACACACACAAACAAGTAGTACTTGTTCAGCAGTGGCATTAATTAAATTCAATGCTCAGTGTTCTTTTTAATCTACTTGCATTGTTGTTTATAAGATGGTTATCACTCCCCAGGGACAGTACAATTTGTAGAGTATGTTAACCAAATCAATACATTGCTCACTGTATAACTTTTCAGCATCTTTCTCAATTAGGCGGGGAATAGCAAAATCTGAGTGAAATATGGATCTTCCCTCAAAGAAAATAAGAAACCTCAAGGGCTCTAAAAGCCCAGTAGCTTCATCAGAAAAATCCAGGTAAATGAAGCTTTAAAGCTAACAGCTTTATAGACACAATTCCACTGAGAGAGGAATTCTGTATGGACAGAAAATGAAAGAAATACACATCCGCCTATAAAAATACATATACACATATATGTCTAACAGGATTCTTAAGCAGAGTTCAATCTCCAAGCAAATCTGAGCATCTCAGCTATTAAACATTAATTCTAGAGGACTAATGGGAACCGGCTGGCAGCTTCAGTACTTTTTCATTGTCTGAACTTCTTTCATTTGCTTTCCAGGACTATCCTGTTTTTCTCAAGTCTTTTGCCACCAAGAGATCGGGAGGGGAAAAAAAAAATCTGCATTTTAATTGACATTCCAGAGAGAGGGAGAAGTCCAGAGGCTGCTGATTGCTGTCTATTCAGCCCAAACAGGCTTTTCAGATGAAAATGAGAAAAGGCTAGTGGAAGATTTACAGGGATTCGGTACAAAGGAGACAATGAAGTTTTAAATGTTGATAGCGTTTCACACCAAACGCATAATGGGTCCCAGTTTGAAGGGGCCGTTTTGCATTTAAATATATATTTCATTGACGATTTCTGTCCCCCCTTATCTCAGACGGGGCGGTTGTGCCCCGCGGCCCCGCTCCCGCAGCACCGGGGAGGGGCAGGACCGGGCTGCACCGGGCTCCGAGCCGGGGCTGGTACCGAGCCGGGGCTGCTCCTCCGGGGACGAGCCCCCTTTCCTCACCCGTGCTGCCCGTCCGGCTGTCACCGCTGGAACCATTCCCAATAACACCCGTGCACCCACCGGGATGCGGGCAAGGCAGCGACACAGCGGCGCTGCTCGGGCTTCCCCCCGCACCGCAGCAGCGATCGAGTGACCACAAACCGACCCGCAGCCCTGACGGGGAGTAGAACGGAGTCCCGATCACCGGCACAGCCTGTCCCGGGGATCCCGAGCCCCGCACACCGGCACAGCCCGTCCCGGGGATCCCGAGCCCCGCACACCGGCACAGCCCGTCCCGGGGATCCCGAGCCCCGCACA
>VZRV01006913.1:313700-443621 GCA_013398115.1 Falcunculus frontatus | reverse complement strand
CGCCAGCTGCCTCCTCCCCCGCGCGGGCATCGCCGAGCAGCGCGCCGCGGGTCCCGCTCCGCTCCATCCAGCCGCCCGCCCCGAGCCGCCGCAGCTTTGTCACGCCGACAGCCGCCTCGGGTGGGAGGTGGGTTTTCTCTCCCCCCTTTCCCCCTCTCGGCGCACTCCTCCGGCTCCTTCCTCCTCCCCCGGTCACTCCCCCCGCTGCAACCCGAGCCGTTTCCTGGACGGCGCTGCCGGGCTCTGCCAATCGCCGCCGAGCCCCTTCCCCCGCCCGGCCCGCAGAGGTGCGGAGCCGGGAGTCCCTACCCCGCCCGGGGTCGCGGATGCCCCCGCGGCGCGGACCTGGCGCACTCGGCAGCACCGGAGAGGGGCGGGAGGGGCGCAGGGGAGCCCCCGCTCCGGCCGCTGCCTGCCCGGGGGAGAGGGGCAGCGCATCCCGCTGCGACCGCAGGGCTGCAGGAGAGGAGCCCCGCGCAGCCCCCGGACAGTTGCTCCACTGAAAGTTTTCCACAGAGTTGGAAAGGAAAGATGGGGAGCGCGGCAAATACCTCCGCAGTGGCTGAGCCTGGGCTGCGGCACTGCGAGTTCGGCACTGGGCAGCATCTGCATCCTCGCACAAAAATGGTACCATCTCAACAGCCTTCCCCGAAACCTCTCCTGAAGTGTTTCTGGCTCAGAAGCCATGGCTGGCCTGTGGCCAGTTCCGTCTAGAGAGGATGGTTGGATAACACCCACTCCAAAAATCACCCTCAGGAGCCTCTCGGTTCAAAGCCTGATTCCAACTGCCCCGTGAATTGGTCTGACAGTGCACCTTTAATACCTGTCTGTGTGGTGCCCAAATGGGAAAAGTTGTCGAAAAGTTATGCAAACATCATTTGCTTGGACACACAGATTTAAAACTGCATAATATGGGTATTCAAAATTCAATATGGCTTAGCCTGATCCTTGGTTAATAAAACATTTGCTTTAGATACCATCAACTAAAAGGTTTTGAATATGGAGTCTGTGTAATGCTTACTTGTATAGAGTCAGCTTGACAACAAAATCAATAAGTGGTGGTTGCCTCAAATTTAATCAGTGTTGATCAATTTAATGTTACTTTATTTAAGCTCTACTGTACATTTTATATGTTGTGTGCAGTATTGATCAAGGGGATTTTCAAGGACTGTGGCCACGCATCATCGTGTAACTCTATTTACACACTCCTAGACACCAAAAACTTGAAAACAAGTTTTCTGTAGAATATGTACTTACCTCCCAGCACGTATTTTCCCACCAGTACTGCAGTCTTTATGAGGGATGGCAGACAAATTTGTAATTGATTGGAATCACAGGTTTAGTATTTTTTTTGTTGTTGTTCCTAAAGCAACAGACATCTGAATGTTCTAATTGAGAAGCTGAGATGTCACAGTCAAGATCCAATTTTCCCAGCTCCAGGCATGTCCATCGCCCATTGAAAACATTGTTAACACATTCTCACATAAATTATTGTCCGGCACAGGAAGCTGCAATACCTTTCCCCATTCATCGATATCTTTGCATACTCTGAAAAAAAAGGAAGCATTCCACTAAAAATGACAAATCAGAACACCTATTTCCAAGGTCTGGAAGCACTTGTCAGAATTTATTCTTTTGGAGGATGAAAAGATAGCAGTCTATCAATAGCAGCCTTTTCTCTTAAATGAGCCACATTCTCCTAAAGTGGCCCACAACAGCCCAGCTCCTCAATCTGAGAAAAGCAGAAGCATGTTTGGAATTAAAGGGGTGGGGGGGGAGATCAATTCTGTCATCATATTTAGGCTTCAAGAGATCTCAGTGGGCCCAGGGAGCCTTTCATAGCAGTTAGGCTGCTGAATGAGAGCATAATCTCTTTACAGTTTTTTCCTCCTCCTCTCAAAGTGGCTGGGATCTTTTCTGTGAGCCCTCCTGCACGTGAATGGTGTGGCTAATAAGCCTATTAATGAGGTTCCACAGCAGAGTGTGAATAGGTAAATAAGCCCCAATCTGTTGAGGTTCAGGAGCAAGGGCAGTAAAGCCATCATGAACTAAAGGTGACAGTTTGAACTGAAATAGGAACAACAGCTCCAGGTTTCAAGCGAAAGAATAGACAGACAAGGCACACATTCAGGCTCCTTCTACCCCCTACCGAGTCCTATTTTCTCTCCCATTCTTCCTCCTTTATAAAATGTCTTGAGTAGTCACCCATTTTTTCAAAAGCTCTTGAGACGTCCTTTTTCATCCTGGCAATGATACATCAATAGGGAGGAAGGAAAATGAGGACACCAATGCTCCTTTGCCCCGCAAGTTTCAAAAGCAGGAACAGCGCTGTGTGCCTTCGCATATGGAAGCGGGGGAGGAGAGAGAAAGTTAAATTGAATCTTTCAGCCCTGCCAGCTCTTTGTCGCTGCTGTCAGCCGAACCCCGGTCCTCCCTCTGCACTCAGGCAGGGATACAGTTAATGTTCAACAGGGGCAGGGTCCAAGCCCTGCTCCAGCTGCAGGGAGGGCACAGCTGGGCTCCAAATCCCCAGCGAGGGGCACGCAGAGGTGAGGAGATGAATTAATTCCCGCCCAGCATCTCTTTCACCTGGCAGGGTAAGGTGAAGATGTGCCTGACTTCAGGCTGCTCCTGGGCTGGACCCAGCGGAGCCCAGCTCACCCATAAAAGCCCAGCTCGAAGGGATGAAGGCAGAAGGTTAAGCAGGTGACAAACAGCTCGTGCTTGCGGAGAGATGAGGTGAGATGGGCAACCAGAGCCACCGAGTAATGTGGGAAAAGTCACCTCAGAAAAAAGCACAGCACAGAGCTTCTGAGCACTCTCAGTTCTAATCCTTGCAGACTCTCTGACATTTCTTTTAAGTGCTGGAGATATCAGGGCAGCCACAGCTCCACGGGAACCGGCTCCTCCATGGAATTCCAGTGAGGAACCAGCCCCAGCTCCTGGCACGTTGCAGACAGATGGCAAGGGAGGCCATGGGTACCCCAGGGAAGCAAATTCTGCAGCACTGATCCGTTCTCCAGGTGCAGGGCCTGCTAACATGCCTCAGTTCTATCTGATGAAAATGGGAATAAGATACACAAAGTTAAATTAGGGGGGAAAAAAATGAAAACCCACACATTCAAGTCTTAGAAATCTATGGGGAGAAACCCTCTAGATCCAAACTCAACCACACACATCACTGAGGGTTTTCTCCATGAAAGACAATGAGAATCAACAATTCTTCCCTGTTATTCGAACTGTCCCATCCAGAAATTTCTCCTGACCATGCCAGATACGATTAAATGCTTGTCTAAGATTTCTTTAAAGTTCTCCCAAAGCTAAGTGTCTAAACCCAAACTTTGGCAGCTAAAATATTTACCTGGTTTCCAAAGTGTTTATGGTTCTCTTTCCTGGCAGCTTCAGACTTTTTTTTAGGGTACCAAAGAGCGAATCACAGGAACCCACTTCTGAAAGTTTTTTTTTTCAAAGACAGGCAAAGTTGCTCTATAGATTTGTCAATGTCTTAGGGAAAAGTAATTTCCTATAAAAACAACCCCTTTCTGATATAAAAACTACTACAGAGAGACTTCCATCACTAGTTCTCACCAGGTATTACTTCAAGATGCTGCTAAATTGAAAAAAATTGAGATAAGAATTAATTATTTTAATGCCAATAGGTCCAATAATTGTCCATGAAAGTGTGAAGCAGATGGGCTACCAAGTTCTTTCTCAGCAAAATGTGTATGGGAAGGGGGACTGCAGTTCCTGGCCCATCAAGGGATGGTTTTACTTGGTGTTTATCAAACAAAAACCCCTCATTTTGGTTAAGCTAGAGAAGGGGGCAAATTAATTGCTTTTGTCTATCAGTTTTCAGTCTTCCTCTGCATTATGAACAGCTGAATATTCTAGGAGATAATTCTTCAGTCAGTAAGGTCAAGCAGTTGGGAAAAAATATTATTTTCACTACTGCTCTGTCAATGTCTTGTAATGGCATTTGAGTATCAACACTCCCCTCGGATTGTTATGCCTTGTAGCCATGTAACCTTTTTACTGTTCCTCTCAAATTTTGTGTGTCTTAAGGAAAATATTCCAAGAAAATATTTGTTGTTTTCATTACAGTGTTGCAAGATATATTTAAGCAGGAAATGTGGTGAGTTATGAGCAGGGTATTACACTGGTATCCTGGATGTTCGATGATTTCTGCCCTTTCCATTGGCTTTCCTGGGAAAGGGACTTAATTTGTCTGTGTCCAAGCTCTCCAGCTATGAAATGAGAATAATAGATGCTTCCTGTCTCCCACCCTTTATCCAGTTCATCTATTTAGATGGTAAGCTCCTCATCTCTGACCATGTTTTTATGCATGGCTTAGAACAATAGGACACTGATCTCAGCTGGAACCTCCAGGCACTTCCATAATGCAAATATTGAATACTAAATAATCAAAATAAAAGAAAATCCTCAATTTATTATGTATTCTCTCATAAAGAATTTGTCACACACTGTCCTGGTAGGGCACCCCTGGCTCTCGGGGAATAGTATCATGTCTAAATGAGTGGAAAGAAGCATCCTTTGGAGAAGATCTTTTAGCAGTGAGCTCCTTTAAAGCAGACTGCAGAGAAACCCTGTGAATAAACTCCTTCTGAGTACTGAGCAGGGCACAGCAAGACAGAGCCAGACTTATAAAAACGAGAAGACAAAGGCTGCAAAGAAAATTTCTCCTTCTGTTACAGAGCTCGGGTATATTTTGCTTGTTGGCTCAAGCACTTCTCATTTCTGTTTCCAGTGGATCAATACCCGCTGGTTTGTTTTACTGGAGCCCTGTGTCTAACTCGACCAGCTGCAGTTGTGGCAGCTTCCCCTGCAGCGTTACATCAGATCAGATTCTTCCCTGGTGACACCGCAGGGTTCAGCAGAGGTGCTCGAACTTTCAGGCACAACCTCAGAGCAGAAGGTGCGAAGTCAGCTTTACACCAGGGTTCATGTTACATTTAAATCCTGGAAGGAGCAGGAAACTGTAAGGCAGGGACCCACAGCGTGGGCACTCTGTTCCTTCTGGGCAGGGTCCTGTGACCCAGCTGTCCCACAGCAGCAAATCCCAACAGATCCCTCCTGCTTCCCAAATCCTCTGCATGTCCAGGTCGCTCTCCCACAGGCCCAGGTGCAGACACAAGCAGGCACAGTCACTCTGTAGCAGTTAAAAATATAAAATAAAAGTAATTCTTCTGCTTCTCACCTTGGGTAATAAAGCACTGGATGCCTACAACCATTCCCCTGCCTCATTCTTTTTAACCCTCAAACATCTCTCAAGCAGTTAATATTCTTCCTCCTCTCCCCGTCCTTTGCACATAGTTTCTCTTTCCTATCTCCTACGATAGTTCTCACAGGAATTTTCTTCTTCCCTTATGTGTCTCTCTCAGTGAAAGCCATGTCTTTTATCAGCTCCAGTCCCCACTGTAAGATGACCTCCTCCACTTTGCCAGGTGATGGTGGTACCCACAATTTCACTTGAGAGACTGGACTGCCTTGGAGAGAAGCCAGTGACCTGCCCAAGGAAGTCTCTACATAAACGGAGATGCATCAAGGTTTAACAGCCCTCATTTGTTAACTCTGTAACCACGTTCAAAAGCTGCAGTCCCAAAAATGGGATGAAAAGGTAGTGGTCAGGCAGATGAAGCCCAAAGACAATTTGATACAGGCATGGGGAGTTCCTTAAACCAAAGTCACAGAGAGCTTTCCCACACACAGACCCAAACTGTCCTTTTTCCCTGCTCCCACAGCCCCAGAAACACCCTTTTCTCCTTCATTCTTTTCTGTTTTAAATAGAGGGTTGCAGGGAAGCTTGCTTTGCATGAAATCCAGACTTGCATTACTGAATATTCATATGCATATGAATGAATATTCATATATGTATAAACACACAGCAATATTTCAGGGCTTGAAGAGAAGTCCTGCTTTTGATTTAGATAGCCAAGCTGAGGTCAGATTCCATCTCTTAAAGGACAGCAGAGGTTGTATTGGTGGTTGCTGGATGAGAAAAACCCAACAACCCTCATGCTGCTCCCCTGATGCCAACTGAGCAGAGATCCTGCTGGAGACTCCCAGGGCTGCTGAACACAGTGGGTCAGGAAATGTTTTGCACTGTGGGTACAAGTAAAGAGGCCAGAAACTTGATTACAGGGGAGACTTAGTTAAATATTCACTGGGATTCATTATGTGAAAACCACTAGAAAGGAACAAGTTTCTACAGGAAGGGTAGGGCTGTTTAATTCTTGCTTCTGCCTTGAAATGCTCCCGGTGGCTGCGTGCACCAGCTGCTGTCCTCTAGTGGGAGGAATACAGCAGCTCTGTGTGGATGTGCAGCAATGGTTTTGCTGGTTTGTAATCCTGGTGCTCCTTTAATTTGCCAAAGAGAGCCTTGGAGAGCCAACCCTGTCCCACGGGTGTCCCCCACGGGCGTTTCATGATAAATGGCCTCTCCCTGCCTTCCCGGGCTGGATGGCCCCCAAAATTTTGCAGGTCCTTTGAAAAGGGCCATAATGTTGATTGGTGACAAATGATAAATCTCAAAAATCTGTCAAAATTAGAATTTAAACAGGGCTCCAGTTTTTTACTGGAGTATTCAGCCTCATTACGTGCAAATCAGAGCAATTCAGCAATGCATCTGAAAACAACAAATTTAATTTTGGCCACAGAGAATAAGAAAAGAATGGTAAGGACTCAGGAACTGGAGAAATATTGATCCCAGATTTACAGATGGCATTAGCACTAAAAACAGTTTTTCATGGCATGCAAAGGGTGAAATCTTGTGTTGGCCAGAGAGGTAGCTCTGCCTTAAAAACATACAAGGCAATTTCTCTCCTGTAAATTTTATTCCCTGAAGCCTTACATTCAGCAATCTACTTTCTGAGGGAAGAAAAAAAAAAAAAAGAATCAGCAGTCCCGCCCTGCTCCACATGTAGCAACAAGCTCCTGGTTAATTCTAGAAAACAGAGAAACTGAAACATTTTAAACAGAAACTGCTGTGATCGCCAGAGTACAGCCAAGAGGTGGGGGGGGGTGTGAGGAACAAGGGGTGAAAAACTGAGCTGAAAGCAAAGGAGCTGCATTGGTACTTGTGCTCAACAGGAAAAACATCATTTACAGATAAGAAATAATGGAGGTTTAACCCTGTCTCTGCAAACAAACGGGCAGCAGGGACTGCAAGCGATGGGTCTCTTTCCATGCCACAGGGGTGCCCAGGGGTCAGGAGAAGGGACAAAAGGGAAAAGGAGCTGAAGGAGGAAAGGAAGGTGCTCATACGGTGCTCTCACTAAAACTGTCGTGAAGCCAGGACGTGATGTGGAAATGCAAGGTTTCTGTGTGCATAGCCTGCCACGAATCCCTGGGTTTCTGGTGGTTTAAGAGCCAAGGTGCAGACCAGGAATGTTTTCCAGAGGCATGTGAAAAATGGGGTTAACCCCCACTTTTCTCAGGGAGTGAATTGCAAAAGATCCCAGAGAAAAATCATGCTGTGATCCCATGTGCTTAGAGACATCCAGTTGTTTTGTACTCCAGGAAAATCTGTCTGGTCACTGGATATGTTAAATGCTGGGTTTAGTACTGAGGCTTCCTTTTCTTGGATTCTGAGATCACCAAACTGGCCCTGCAGAAAATACCTCCTAATGCCCTTGCATCCGAAACTCTGACAAATTTGCCACCCATTTGGACCTCTTCTGCTAAGAGAGAGAATGATGGGAGAATGGAATTGACTTCACCAGAGGGAAAAAGTCTTCCAAAATCCTTGTGTCCATCTTAGAATCGTGGGATGGTTTGAGTTGGAAGAATCTTTAAAGGTCCTCTAGTCCAACTTCCCCCTGCTGTGAGCAGCTTCCACTAGACATGGGTTGCTCCAAACCCTGTCCAGCCTGGCCTTGAACACTTTCAGGGATGGGGCAGCCACAGCTTTTCTGGGCAACCTGTGAGTGCTGGGTCATGTGCAGTTTCCCTCCCACTTTCCAGCCTGCAGCACAGAGCTCCAGCTCCAGGAAGGGATAAGCCCAATGGCCTGATGCTGGAGGAGAGACAGGAGCCTCCAGGCACTGCAGACCCCACTCCTGGGGGGCTGTGCTGCCTCTCCCAGCCAGATCTGTGGGCTGGGAGCTGAATCTCATCAACAGAGCAGTGAGGAGAAGCAGTGCACAGCTGTTTGCATGATACATATCTCGTGAATAAATAAACCTCATCTCCAGTGCTGCTGCTCTCTAAACATCTATCGAGACGTGCATTCACTCAAAACACTCAGAAAATAAACAGAAAAAGAGCTGCTCAGGGAACCCTCCTCTAGCCAAAACCCAGCCCTGCAGAAGTGTCGCCTCTCAGCAGAGTCCAAAATCTCATCAGACCCCGAAATTTCTCTTTTTAAGGAATGCTGTCCGTTTTCTGATGCTGAGACACCTCAGACATTATAGGCTTGGGCTTCTTAAGCCTGGTGAATGTTTTTCCACAAATACTGGGAGGCAGAAGGAGGTAAAGAATAGTTAAATGCAGCACAATTGAAAATTAGCTCGAAATGCCGCAAGCTGCAATTCAGATGGATTACAAGATAACCTCAGTAGTTTCAAGAATGTAACAAGAACAGCCCTAAATCAACATAAATACTTGCTCAGCCATTTTCATCTCAGGATTAATGTCAGATTTTTTTTTATTCTTTTCTCCTGTGGCATGAAAACCATTTCCAGCATTTTTTTAGGGAAAACATTTGTGGTTACTAGGAAAGGGGCTGAGAATGGTGATGGAGCAGGGGAAGTGGGGTGTGTACACCCTCTGGAGAGTTGGGTTGTAGCTGGGCAGGGAAAGGCTGATGCTGGTGGATGCACCTGGGGAATTTGCTGGAGTTTGGAGGGGAGGCAGGCAGATGCCTCCTGCCACCCCCACTTTGTTTCTGCCTGCTTGGTTTTGTCACGAGGCAGCTGTGACCATTTTCAGTGCTTTCTTGAAGGTTTTTGTTTAAGTCCTGGTGGGCCATACCCACAAGGCACTGTGGTGTGTCCTACACTACAGTCCCACTCACACACAGCAGCACTGACAGCCTCAGAAGCCCTTTCTTCTGGGGTCACTTCTGGGGATTTCTTGATACTCAGAGAAAAAAAATCCCCAGAGAGCCACCTGTGGCCTCTGGGATAAATTTCTGCTTTATGGTCGCCTGCAAGCTGGCCAGGAGACACACCCTTGCTTGCTGGAGTACAGATAAGCTTCCAAGGACTTCAAAGGGATTGCTGAAGCAGACTGCAGTGGATTTCTGCAGAACTGTAATGCACAGCATGTGTCTGAGGGGACGGAGAAGAGCTGGGGTGGTTTAGATTAGATAGCACTATTTGGCTTTAGAGGGACTTGAGGAAGTGAAAGACACATAATTGTCTTTTAAAGTGCAATATTTGACTTCAGTTCACCCAACATTGCAGAAGAGCTTGTAGATAAACAGTGGAAATTATTTCCGTGTGAGGGCTGGGTACCACTTCCATTATGGCGAATCTTCCTGAGAGCAGCTTTCCATCCAGGGTGTCATTGTGCTGGAGTAAGGCTCAGTTATACACCTGTGCAGTCCTAGAAAGTTATTATTGAATTTACTATTGCTGCAGACCAACCCAGGGCCACATCTCATTTTTTCTTTATAGAATTATAGAGCCCTAAAATAGTTTGGGTTGGAAGGGATATTAAAGATCATTTCATTCCAACCCCCAGCCTTGGGCAGAGACACCTTCCACTATCCCAGGCTTCTCCAACCCCAGCCAGCCTGGCCTTGAACCCTTTCAGGAATGTGGCAGCTTCTCTGTGCTACCTGTGCCAGTGTTTCACACACTCACTGTAAAACAATTCTTTCTTGTATCAACTTTCTTTTAGTTTAAAACCCACTCCCCTTGTCTGATCACAACCAGCCCTGCTGAAAAGCTCATCCCCATCTGTTCTGGGCCATTGCACGTTGCCTCATCTACTGGAAGTTTACTGATGGTCTTTATGCATTGTTTGGTTCCAGGGGTGCTCTGTGAACACAGACAGACAGGATTTTACATATTTGTCAGCAGATTGCAGGGTGCTCTCAGTGTTTTTTCTTTCTATTTAAAGTCAATAATACCTTTCAAGAGTTAAACAGAAGGATGAGTTTCTTCCCTTGAAGGAGGGTACACCCAAATAACCAATAGCCAACCTTTACTCAGTTCCTCCTTAGGCGAATATTCCCTATTTGATATCAAGATTTATTTTCCTTGAAGAAATGTGCCAGACCATGCCAACAACATGAAAAATCACTGTGAATTTGTCAGCAGAAACATTTGCTCTGGAGTGAGTATGAGCTTTAAGAGCAGAGCCAGAGTCAAGGCTGGGACTGGAGATTAACTGTTTGTTCCATTAAATAATTTACTGGCCAAACACAGAGCATTGTAAAGTGTCTGTGTCTCAGGCCAATAAAGAAACATCTGCCCAGCAAAATTTACCTACCTGTAGTCCTCAATCGCATGCTTTGAAATTCCTCATATAAATCTCATCTCCTTGCCTATCCAGAGGGTATTATTCCCTCTCTCCTGGTGAGCTACCATCTTAAAGTGCCACCCTGTGCATCTCTGCTGATGAAAGCCACAAAGGCAGAAGAACACAAGAATTTTCACAGCTGCCAGCTCGCAACCCAGCAGAGCTTTTCAGGTCTGTGCCTCATTGCCAGTAAAGAGAACCTCTGTAAGGAGGATTTTTGTGTCTATTTTCAGTAAACACAGGGAGATAAACATGTGCAGTTTTCCCCAAAACTCTCTTCAGCAAAGTATTGGTTTTGCTTCAAAAAGGAAAATTCTTGCCGGTAAATAAATTTGTTTCCCCAAAGCGAGCCACTTTCTAAATGAAAGCATGAATTTTTCTGTTCTTTTCAATAACTACTGGGCAGTAAGGTTGAAAAAGCAACAATTTGTGAAGCTTTGTTGTACACAATGAAGAATCATTCAGCATTGGCAAAGGGATGGATCCTGGCTTTACCATGCTGACAAACGAAAGAATAATTTTCCAGGATTTTATCCCTTGGACATTGCCTGCTTTTCACAAGACCTTCCCATGAAGTAAATTGGTATTTCAGTTCTCCTCTAACCCTGCTCTGCTCACGGGTTAAAAAAACGATCAGCATTTATTAGAATGAGCTCCTAAAGCACAAGAGAGGGAGTCCGACTGATGTCACTGTGGGGACATGGTCTGAGGGCTCATCAAACCCACTGATGAATAAATCTAAGTGTAAAATCATGGGAAACACTGGAATCACTGCATCTATGTCCCCCAAAAGCACTTTCTTGTTTACCTAGTAATTCCAGAGTATTAAGAGAAGACTCATTATTCACAGACAACACAGTAAAGTTTGGCATTCCCTGGAGGCATTCATTCACCACTATCACAGAGACAGAGAAAAGTCAAGCAGACATCACATACACACCTTTATCTTCATTTTCCTTCGAGGTCCTTGTACAGAAACAGCTGAAATGAGTGCAAGGGTTCATCTAGATCATGAACACTGGATTAATTTAGTAGATTTTACAATACTGGAAGAGTTTGTAAGGTGTTCTTGGGTTGTAGGGGTGGTTTCTACGGGATTGTGTCAAAGGTCCTCTTCTTACTTGCCTTTTTATTTCCTTCTCATCCAAATCCTGTTGCTGACTGTTTGGCACCGCTGCAGTGACAGCCCTGTCAGCTCCTGCCAGCCCAGGTATTCCCAGGGATGCAGCAAATATTTCCATGCCCATACTCTCCCCAGCTCATCTGCAGGGGCTCATGGATTCAGGAGCCACTTGGGCAGGGAGCAGTGGTTTGGATGTCACTGCAGTTCGGCCACAGCTCCTCTCCAAGGGCCAGGAGGAGAAGGACAAATCCTGCTCCAGCCAGGGAGGTCTGTGCCCACCATAGGGGCTTTTGTATGCTAAGGGAAGAGAAGGAAAATATTCTTAATAGCTCCAAAAAGTCACTACCACTACTGTATTTTGCATTCCTTAAATATCTAAGCACACAAGGATTGTTTTTGCAGGAAAATGAGTAGAAAGAGGGCTGCTGTGCTGTGCAGTTCAATGCTTGGCCTGGGGTATTTCCTGATGAATTATCCCTTAGCACTGGCAAGCAGTAACCCATTCCCCAGGATGAGAAAAGGGATCAGGAGGCTCTATAAAGGTGAGACAATTCCCTTTAAGCCAAGTTATATTTCATGTCAGTGAAAAATTATTGGAGGAATAGATACTGAAGTAAAAGTACATCGCAGAAAAATTCAGAAAATGCCATTTGTTCTCACTTTCCCCCCACTTCTTCACGCAGGGAAGATTGAGTTAAGACTTAAAGCATGAAGGTAAGCAATGCTTTAGTACAGCACTTAAAACATTTTATTTCACCCAAGTGGAGACTTGCAGCGTCTCGTCTGAACTCCTGCACTGCCTGGGTCAGATACTTGCTACCAGAACCTCCAGCATTAAGACCATAACTTCTGGTTGAACCAGATTGTTTAGAAAAAAATAACCCCATCTTAATTTAAGCTTTCAAAGAGAGAATTCGTCATATCCCTAGGCAAATTGCTTCAGATATTAAATTCTCCACTGGCCAAGAATGCACACCTTATTACTGGTCTGAATTCTTCAGCTTCAGCTTTCAGCCGCAAAACCTCATTATAATTTTGCTTCATTAAAGAGCCCTTTCCCCACACCAGAATCTTTTTGCACCAATGGTCTGTCACACAAAGAAGCATAGGGTGATGCACATACTGTCAGGGAGAGACTGCACGCAACAGCCAGTAAGCTGTGTCAATTTACTACATTTACAGGAATTTCCTGAGTAATCTAAATCAATGCCAGTTGTCCAGTCTTTTATTTAGACCAGTTAAACATTTCAAAGAATATAAAGCATGGTCAGTTGTGCTTTCAGCATGCACCAACAGCAGGGACAGCACTGCATCAAACGTCATTAAAATTCTCTATTTACAGGAAGGTTTAGGTTGGGTAACAGGAGAAGGTTTTTCACCCAGAGGATGGTTGAGCACTGGAGCAGCAGCAATGGTCACAGCACCAAGCCTGACAGAGCTCAGGAAGGGTTTGGACAATAATCTTGGGCACAGGGTGGGATGGTTGGGACATCCTGCACAGGGCCAGAAGTCGGACTGGATGACCCTGACAGATCCCTTCCAGCCCAGGATATCCTATGACTCTATAAAATGGCAATATCATCACGAACCCGAAGCACCATGGGCTGGCACGGCTGTGGCTGCTGCTGTCCCCACAACCCCAAAGCGCAGAAAGCCCTGGGCTGCGGAGTCACAAAGCAGCAGGAGAACGAACGCACTGCGAATGGGCCGCTCCTGAGCCCGTGTGCACCTCACAGTGCAGGGAATCTGTGTTGTGCTTGGCACGGGAGCTTTGAAGGCAAACAATGCAGCAGCACCTGATTGTTATTTTCCACCGGCCTTTCGGAGGCTGCAGGAGGAGCAGCGCGGGTGAGGCGAAGCCGTCCCAGGAGCGCCGCGGTGGCTCCGGCGTGTTGCAGCTTGACGGCTCCGGCGCGTGGGCCGTGATCCTCCTCAGAGGCTGGCTTGCAACTCCCAGTGATGGCAGAGCACAAAGTTAACTCCCTGCCTGCCTCCTGGAGCACCACACGGGCTGGAAGAATGACCTACACAACAACGGTGATGTTCCCTCGCTCCTTCCTCATGCAATGGGGCTCAAACACCCCTCAGGGAGCTGTGGTTCACCCATGGTCACTTTGCTGGGTGAAGGAGGACAGAGGTGAAAGAGCAACACCTTTGGGAAGAGCAAGGCCTCTGGTTTTCCACATGGTGAACGTGTTTGGAGGCAATGATCTGGTCCATGGTGGTGGCATTGCAGCTGTGATTGGCGTTCCCAGAGGAAGCTCTGCTCCAAAACAGGGGAACCTCCTCGGTGCAGAGGGCACATCTTCAAGGAATTAAACTGCCCTGGTAAACAGCAGCTGTGTGATAACACACCAAATCTATACCTTCACAGACAGCATGAATGGCTCAGTCAAAGCAGTGAGGTACTGTGGGGTCTTGGTGATAAACATCCCATTACCTATGATTCTTATAAACCCAGCAATTTTGCAGAAGGGATAATTCATTTTCTCACTCAACTTTTTATTATGAAGATGTGTTTTGGCTCAGAGACAGCTCAAGCTTCGAGAGTTCTGCTCGTTTTTTTGTTTTTTTTAAAAGGGCACGTAGTGACAAGACAAGAGGGAATGGCTTCAAATTGACAGAGAGCAGGTTTAGATGTGATATTAGGAAGAAATTATTTACTGTGAGGGTGGGGAGGCCCTGGCACAGGTTGCCCAGAGAAGCTGTGGCTGCCCCATCCCTGGGAGTTCAAGGCCAGGCTGGACAGGTTTGGAGCAACCTGAGACAGTGGAATCTAGATGAACTCTAAGGTCCTTTCCAACCCAAAACATTCTGTGATTCTATGACCAGCACATTTTAAAGAAACGTACTTCTTGGTCTTCACCCTACTTTTGAGCAAAATAATAGACAGAGCCCAGCATTTCCAGGAACTCTTCCAGCAGAGAGCCAGAGGGAACTTCTTAGGGAAGCTGGAGATGTCATCTCAAACTGAAAGAAGGGACATCAGCATAGAGAAGTTTGAATAGGAGAGCTCCTAGACACTGAACGTTGGGTTATCAAACAATTAGATTAATACTAATACTAGATATTAGATTAATATTAGATATTTTCATTAATAGTCTTGGCACAGGAAATAGGAGCACTTTGAATTTTGTTGATAGCGTAAGATTGGAAAGGACTATCAAACAAGAAGATGGGAATGTCTATTCAGGCAGAGTGGGATTAGAACAGACAAGAATTAAGAAAAAGACTTAATTCACTGGTATAATGAATAGAGTTGTGCTGCTCAGGATTAACAGTGACAGTTCTGCCAAACTTTACCAGCTGGCAATGACGAGAAAATGTAGAACACATGGAAGTTAGCAAGTTTTGAGCTATTGAGAGAGAGTCTGGAGTAACTTTGTATATGGTAGAGAGGGCTACCATATACATAATCTTAGGCTGACTCTGGATGCACAGAGGGCTACACAAGGTGATGATGAGCTGATGATGGGGTTCAGCATCTTGGGTAGAGGCAGGAACTTTGAACTGCAGCTGCTCATGTCTGCTCTACAGATCAGTAGGTGCTTTGCTAATTGAACCATTTTTGTAATGACTATCTCCACTACCATTTTCTACATTTTTTAGGGTCACCACTGTAATCAAGCTGAACACCATGTCTCCATATATACATTTCTTTGCAAAATATTTATTCAGAAATGTTCAAAGCAGACCTCAGTGCAGACTGGGGCCTCTTCTTACCTGACAGCAGAGATCTTCCTCACCCTCAGCAGCTGAGTGAGGAAACATTTGTCTACAAACAGGTAATTTGGGGTGATGATAGCCTTTGTGTATACAAAACACTGTTGCATTAAACACATCACACACTTCAGAGGGAAAAGGCAAAGTACATCAGGTCAGCAGCTTCTGAAGTTTCTGCAGCACGGCTGGATGAAAGTAAAAGCCACCCTTAACAAGGGGGGTGATACTGAGCAAACCAAAGAACACTAAGAGTAAAGCTGAGGTGTGAGTAAAGACAGGAATATGCTTTTAGTACTCACTTTCAAGCAAGTTACACTCAGTACACAAAGGCTCTATTTCTCCTCTGAGCAGTAAGATGTTTCCAGCAAAACCTGGGTTAGAAATAGAGATATTTGCAATGCTTTTATTACCATTATAGTTCATCCAAGATGATGTGTCTGGTTTGAAAGTCGCAAAAAACCATATTCTTGTTAAAAATGCTGCCAAAAGGCTAAATGAAAACAGCCCTCTGCTGAAACCCATGTTTGCAGCATTACCAGTGGGTTTTTTCAAGGGTGTTTATATAGACCAAGTTTCATTTAACAAGGCAAAAGCCGGAGCTCTCACATACTCCATTATTTCTCTGCAGGTCCTTCTCACCAGGGTTAAGTCTTTACACTACTTCCAAGCAAAGCAGCCAAGAAAAAGAAGAAACAAATGCTACTACTACTGAGCACAGAGGCCTCCTTTGCAAGAAATGTGATTTACGGAATGAAGTTCCTGGCATGTCTGCCGCGGGCTGTCACAACGTGTGCCTAAAATCCAGGGCTGAAATATGATCCCCGCTCCTTCCAAGATGCATTGTGGCTTCTAGCAAGTTCTTCTGGAAGCACAGGCAGCCCTTTGCTCAGGAGCTGGACTCCTCCTGTGTATTGCCTCTCTGAGAACTTTTTGGGGGTGAGGACCCTCCTGATTCCCTATGAAGGTGATGAGCCCTGGTTTGCTGAAAGTTCTGGAAACTTTTCCGTGTGGTTTGGAGAACTTATGCACTTGGAGAGACACAGAGCAAAGCTTGCCATGGTACCCAGGAGAGGCTTTGTGTTTGTCCTGTCTTTAGCTCCCACACTCGTACATCAGACACCCGATTGCTGTGAACTGATCCATGGTGGAGGATCTCTTTCTGTAAGTTCAAAAAATGGCAAGGAAGCAAGAGCAGCTTGGGGACTCTGGCTTTTGCTGGCCCTGTTGAGCTTCAAGGAATTTTCATTCCCTTTCTGCAGTCCTTTGGGTGCTCCTTTTCCTCTACATGAAGGAAATGCCTTTTCGCCATTAAGCCTTTCCTCAGCTGCGTTTCAAACCCAGAAAATATTTTACCTCTGTAGAATTTTACCCCCTCATCATTTTTCTGCTGTCTTCAAAGCCAGTGAGACAGCAGCATGGTCTGCCTCACCTTGCAGCAAGAGAAACCTCACCACTGTAAGACCCCTTTTTTTGCCAGCCTTTCCCGAGCCCTCACCCACAGGCGATCCCATGGGAGACATCCCCCTCTGGGAAGGGAACTGCTGGGAGTGGAGGTCACCAGCTCCTGCTGGACTTCATTACTAAAAACACACAAATAACTTCTCTCCCATGATTTTGGATAAAACTCAGTGTATCAGTTATACAAAGGAGTTGCTAATGTGCATTATCTGCTGACAAACAGGTATTTTCTAAAAGCAGGAACAAACAAACTGACAAAACTTTCTGCAAAACAAAAGAGCCAACAGAACGAGTCAAACCAAGCCTGCCTGACCGTTGACTCTGTGTTTGCTTCAGCAGGTTCTGGCTCTGGCCCCACTTGAGCCACAGAGTTTTGAAATCCATGCGTTTCTTCATTCTCATCTTTCAGCTTTGCAGTAGAATTCTTTTTTCCCTCCACAAACGTCTCTGAGGCCGTGTGGGACGTGGTCCAGCTCCCATTAAGGTCAGTGGGAGTGCTGCCACTGCTTCCCTGTGGGTCTCAGCCCCATCCCATTGTATTACATTTCCAACTGCAATTGGATACAGATTATTTCAATTTTTTTCCTCTCCTAGTGCCCACAATGGGCAAAGTAATTTCCAAACAGAAAAGGTCCCACTGCATGTCCCTAAATCTCTAGAGATACTGGAAAAATTCTTCTAATAAAATACATTTGACATGCAAGATCACAACTGTTCTCTAATAATTTTTTTAAAGAGTTCTCTCTCATGTAGCTTTTCTTAACTGTACAATAGCAGGGATTAAATCCTGATTCTGCTGAAGTTCATGGGAGTTTTTCCAATTAGTGTTGTTGGAGCGATATTGTCTTGCTTCATCTCCATCTTTAACACTACTGGGCCACTACTGAAAATGTTCAGACAGGAACCATCACAATAATGCTTGGTTTGGGTGACTGAGTTAATCTTCAGCAAAAAAAAAATGAATCAAGTTTCCCCCAGAGAGCAAAGCAATAAATAGTAAAATGTAAGTTACACTGTCTGGTGTGAAGTGTTAGGGAAAACAATGACTACCAGGTGCTAACCTTGACCTTTACATGATGGTTTGGAGACAGACAGTTCAAAGACATCCTGGATATCCCAAAGTAGGGATTTCATGGAGGAAACACAAATTTACGGAGTTTGTGAATGGAGGGCTCAGTCTCTTCTCCCTAACAAACTGACCAGGGGGCAGTTTGGGATCATTTGGGACTCAATCTGATTACTTAGGAAGATTCAATTGACAGCTGCCAGCCAGCAGGATAAACCTGGCAGTTGCTAATGTGGGGAAAGGTATGGATTTGTTGTTACTGTGCACACATTACAGTACCAGCCATGAATTACATCATACAGCAGTGCTGCTTTGTCACCAGGATGCTCCTCCTCATCTGGAGTTTGTACTGACTGACAGAGCCTGCTCTGCTTGCAAGGCCTGACCCCCTAAAAGCAGGTTGTGATTGATGGCGGGTCCCTGCTGCCAGAGCAGCCTCTCCAAGTCACCAGCTGTGTGCTGGCCTCAAGTTTGCACACAGGCTCACGCTGTATTTACTGAGGTCAAGCAGGCTGCATGCATGCTCTATTTACCAAAACAATATCCATGTTTGGGTGGCACGAACCCAAAGGAGGAACTCTGAAACCGCTTCCTGCTGCTGCTGCTGCTGGAAAAAGGAGAGTCTGGATGCCTCCTGTTTGGACACATCTTGCGGGTAGAAGCCCTGACACTTTCCAGCAGAGCCAGAATGAAGGTGTGTTGTAGAGGCCACTTCTGCACACTGATGGCTGGTCATACTCACTGCCATTTATATCAGCCTTTAGGCTGGTTAAATAATTGCTGGGGCAAAAGGAGGGAAAAAAAAAAAAGAGGTTTGGGCAAACCTAAAGATACATAAATAATGCCATTAATTAAAAGAGATGCCTGATGCTTGCACAGCAATATCTAAAGTGATGGATATCACTGGGGATTCGTCTCTTCTCCCAAGTAACAAGCAACAGGACAAGAGGAAAGGTTTGTGCCAGAGGAGTTTAGATTGGATATTAGCAAAAGTTTCTTCACTGAAAGGGTGGTCCAGCACTGGAAAAGACAGCCCAGAGCAGTGGTGGAGTCAACATCCCTAGACGATTTGAAAAATGTGTGGATGTGGCACCTGGGGACATGGGTTAGTGATGGACTTGGCCATGCTGTGTTAATTTTGGGCTCACTGATCTTGAAGGCTTTTTCCAACCTTAATGATGTTTTAATTCTGGGATTATCTGATGATATTGATCCATAGCATCTTCTCTCCAAGCCACAGCTCAAAGTTTTTGTCAGAGAGTTTAGATTTTGCTAATCACCCAGCAGAGGAATTGGAGGGTGTATTAGACTTCCTTCCTCTTTATCCCACCTGTCTCTCCTCTGCATTTGCATAAGTGGGGAAAGAAGAAACAAAGAGCAAATGCTCCACCACAACAGCCACCTGCCAAGCCCTCATGGTGGGGCATCATAGCATCATAAACATGAGAATAGCTGCTCCGGTTTTAGGGGTTTGCTGTGTTCTGATGTCCCCTTCCCTGATTTCCCAGGACATTAAGGAGAGACAGAGTTCACAGTTCCAGGGTGACATCAGCCCTCTCCCATTTTAGGCAGACTCCCTCAGCCAGCCGGTGGTTTGTGAGCCACCTCAGTGAAATGCCACTTCCTACAGGAGCCTGGACAGAGAGCTGGAAATACAACATCCTTGGTGGGAAGGTCTTTTGCTGTAAAAGAGAAGTTAGAGATCTTTTAAGCAGCACCATACATCAGTTTGGTGTGCTCAGATGCACCCACAAGGATGGCAAATCATCAGCCAAATCAGGCATCTCCGGGGAATCCGAGAGGGAGAAATACACCTTGTCTATTTCTTTAACCTTTTTGAGCCTGGAGAACACTACTTTGAACACCCACAGGGGTTTTATGTGTAGTTCTCAGGACAAGCTGGACAAATGCCATCGTTCATGACCTGAAAAGCAAATCTGGAGCCTGAATTCAGCAGAATTTTTATTGTACATAGTTATTGAACACATGTGTAAGCCCCATTGAAACTAACAACCTCAAAGATATACTCACTTTATTTGTTCAATAGAGATCAGGTCAGGGATGTACTTAAAATACTTCCATGGTCCAAGGAACTGGGCTAAAATCACAGATCTGTCTTCTATTCTCATTACTAATATACTCATTAAGAAAGTTCTTCACTTTTTCTGTGTCATCTTTTATAATAAAGGCTCCCCACAACAGCTGTAGACAAGATTCCTCTCCTGTTTAAGGCCATATAATCCCCAGCATGGGCAATATAAACAGGCTCAGCCACATAAAACAAATATGGATTTTGCCGGTACTTTTTCCATATCTAAGAAAACCTACACTGGTTGTTTTTTTTCTTTTAAACATCAAAAACATTTGGCCATGTGAGCAGCCAGAAGTGGTTATATACTTTGTAAGTATATTGAAAGTCAGAATAGCTGCTCATGAACATACTGAATGGATTTTACTCGTTTCCCATAATGGAGCCCAGGCTGGCATTGCTTTAGACATTCTAGTGCAGAAGAAATGTCAAGCATGCACTCATCCCCTGACTACAGTTCAAATCAAACAAACCAGGCTAGACAAGCTAATAACAAGCTTTGTTCACTCCAGAATGGCAGCTATGGAAATATGCCTCATTTTATATATTATTACATGCACGAGCTGAAAAGGCCACTGAAAAAGCAACCAGCATAGTTTTTCTTTTTCAAATGACCAGTTCCAAGCTACTTATTTAACCAAGAAATAATATTTTTTTAAAAAAGCACATAGTACTTTCAGCATGGATATCTTCATAATTCAGTTTTCCCTGTCACAAATTATGATTCATGTAAGTAGACTTCTCTTACTACTAGAAACTGGGAACATATATGGAAGCCAACGTTACCAAAACTTGAAAGTAAATTGGTGCCAATTTTGGGGGTTAATTTATAAGGGCAATATGACATGAAGGCAACATGCCTTCTTGTTTTCAGCTCTGGTGCCAAAATAAAGAGCAAGAACATTTTATAGTTTGCTTCTCATATTAAAATTAACATTTAAACTTGAATTATTTTGCAGCTACATTTAAGTTGTGGTCTGTCTTCAGGGTGGTTTGCCATTTTCCTTTTCAGAAACCAAAAGCCCCTTTTCAGCTGGTGTCTGACAGCTTTGCAGGGTTCCTGAGTGAAGATGGGAGAAAGGCACATTCCCCTCCATGTACATCCCTCTGCTCTACAGGAAATAAACTGGAAGCAGCCCTGGCATGGCTGGAGATTCCTCCAGAACTGGACTTTCAAAACCAGAAACCCAGTGCCTTGAAGAAGTACATACATACATTAACTTCTTTTCTTCTAAATTCCTACGCCTATATTCCAAATATTTACCCTAGCAAACATTACCCAGCCTATGGATTCCAGCTGCAATCAGCATCCTGCCTCCCTCTGTGTGGATGCTTTGGAGACCTTTCCAAAGGCCCCTGGGTGCCCAAAAACATCAGATCTGCTTTCCTCCAAAACAGCTTCTTATCACAAAAGGTCACAGAAACAGTCTGCAGCCTGTCTCAGCAAAGGGAATAAATGTGCAAACAAAGCCATTAGCAATTTCCAAAATAAACCCCTATTCTCTGTCGCCAGGAGCACAGAGTGCCACATATGCACTGCACAGAAATGCCTGCTCACGTGGCAGCTGAGAGCCAAAGCAAAGCTCTCCCTTTGACCACAGAAACGCCACCTTAATTAATTATTTTGATTCTCTGTGCTTGAAAGCATTAAAGATAAGCACAGGGAGATCAAGAGGAGGGTTTTCACCTGCCAGCACACTTTACTGCCCTCTCCAATTAATACTTACATACAACAGGTGTCATTTTAAAAAAAAAGAAAAAAAAAATTAAAAAGGTGTCCTGGAGAACACACACAGAAATTACTAGGGAGCCATCTGTGCCACAAAACTTTCAGCAGAGACACAGCAGCCAGAGAAAAAAGAGAACCAACAGCAATAAAAGCAAACAGTCCGAGGTAAGAAATGGCAAAAATTTTTGAGTCAGCACTAATAAAGGCTTTTTCCTGGTTATTATTTTCCTTATCAGCCTGACAGGGACATTTCACCCTTCTTGCACTCCCCCAGTGCTCCAGGGCAGGCGACCCTCTCTCCCCTCTGGCATCCCTGTGGAACTCACTCCTGCTGCCCAGGAATGTCTCATTTATCTGTGCTCTCTCCCAAAGTTTGTTTTCCTGCTGCTATGGTTCTCCCGTTGCTGGAATAAACACGAGCAGAAGTCTCCTGCATGACTCAGGCTCCATTTGCTTTGGTGGGAACTCTTTGGCACATCTGGGAGACCCAAACCAGGTCCTCCAAACCCCAATCTTCTCAAACCTGGGCTTGCCCCCTCCCTAGAAATTTCCCATGGATTTTGTAGTGTCAAACCAAAGCACACCATCCTCATTGTCTCCCACTTAATCTCTTACCTTCAGATTACAGAGTTTATGGAGGAAAAAACCACATCTTCTGGTCAGAAACAAATAAATAAATCTGTGTAAGGCCCAGTTTAAAACAAGCATTCAAACAGCTGAGGTGGAATTAAATAATTGATAGTGGCAGGTATTAACGGGGCAAACAAATTTAGAGAGGCTGCAATTATACCCAGGTTGTATTTGTTTGAAATGTTAACTGTTTGATGAGACTTAACACCCAGCTAATGAGCTTTTAAAAGTAATTCCCACATGCAGCCACCTTCCTTTGCTCACAGAAGGGAAGCAGAGTGTCTGGCAATTGCCGTGGCCATCAATCCAGGGCTAGCAGCTAATCCTATTTTATTACCGTCATTAGCCAAATACATGGACCATCCACAGAGCAGCTGCCTACTCTTCCTCTTTCTCCCTCTCTTCCTCTCACTGCTCTCCAACCTCTGCACCTCCACACACAATATAATGCTGTCAGTCCAGCCAGGTTACTTTCTCCAAGTGCTGCTTTTCTCCCTGTTACCCATCCCACAGGAAAGATGTTCAGGTTACACAGCTGGCCTGAGTGCCTCCTGCTCCTGCACGTACACCTCCTCCACCTGGATCTCAGGAGGGGCTTCCCCCCAGCTGCACTTAGTTCTGAAGGCTCAACTCCATTTCCTGAGGCTGGATGTGGCCACTATTCCCCAAAAACCCTTCCTCTGTATCCAGCAGCTCCTACCTGAGCTCACTCAGCCGTCCTCACTACTGCTCTCACACTTTGCCCTCTCCCAAATTCTCTGTGCAGATACCATCAAACTTGCACTAAAAGGGTCTAAAACCAAAAAGTGTGTATGAAAAAAATCCTTACGAAGTTTAAAATACAGAAGTCTAACAGAACCAAGAAGAGAGCCTGTACAGCGTCCACGCTCAGAGGGAGCCCGAGGAGATTTGCAACACCTGAGAGGTGAAAATGTGCAAAGATCTATGCCAGGAAGCAAAACTGGGGAGAGTAATCCATGAACATCCATTTTAGGTTATTTCAGGGAGAGGTGAGGTGAATAAATGAAAACCATTGATAGAGCCTTGCGTGAAACAGTCTGCAGATTTTATTTATTTAAAATAGCTGGTCCTTGGACTTCTTTTTTTTCCAAAAGGCATGTGTCCCTTCATTAAAAAAAGGTGGCTAAAGAATATTCTTCAGTTCTAGAGTCATTTTACCTGCATGGCAAGGAGCAGGCAGGCTTTTTTCCAGCCTGCAGAAAGAAACAAAGACCGAGCTCACACCTGCATCTCATGCCAAAGTAAGTAAACAAATGCACTGTGAGTTATGGGACCTTCATTCTCTCACCTGCCTTTGCTTGTTTGCTTGCCCAGCTCCATTTCTTCATGGCAATGGGCCATTTAAAAAAAAAAAATCTTTGTCTACTACTATTTACACTCAGATTTTGGTTTTACAAAGAGTGTCACGGAGAGCACAAACCAACATCTTCAAGTCCAGGTGCCTGATGCTGGGTTTCTGTGTGCTGTGCAGAGCTGTCCAGTTCCTCAGAGGATAAATCCTCATCAGGCCTTTTTTTTTTCCTCAGGTTTGAGTTACCTTTCCTCCATTCTGAATGCTTTAGGCCAGACATCCAATTCTGGATCCTTTCAAAGCCTGCCCAAGGTGAGCCACCCCGAAAATGTCTGGGTGTGTTGATCCCTGAGCAATTGCCAGTTAACAGTTGACGGGGCCAGCAGCGATGCTGCTGTGGCAGGAATCCCACCATCCTGGTGCTGCCTGATAACCAGAAATATCACCAGATGAAAGGCGTAGAGTGGTCTTCTACCAGACTCCAGGGGACAAAAAAAAGGGAACGGAGCAGAAAACACCATAAAATAACCTTCCCACCATCATATGCTAACTTAGCTGGCTACAAGCACTTTCTTTCTGCATTCTTCACCCAGCATCAAATGACAGAACCAATAATGTTATCATGTGCCACCCTGCACAAGCCAAGCCTTGCTAATCTCTCCTCACTCGTTCTCTCTGCGCCGTGCTGCCGCACGCCGTCCCAAAGAGCTGAATTGTCCCATTGTCACTTCAGGTACAGTCACTAGCCCTGGTACAAACCCACTCCCCCTCCCCAGAGTCCCCATTGTGCCTGGTTGTTTACTGTGGGTATGTTCTCTGTGGGACAGCTGGTGACTTGTGGCACTGGGCATTGTCCTGCTGCCCAGCATCCTCGGCAGGGCACCAAACAAAGCCCATCAGTGTCCCTTTGTACAGCAGCATCTCGGATGAGGAGGGACAAGATAAAGGAGGTTGCTGAAGCTGTGGCTTATCTTGCATTTCCTTCGTGGTATCGTAACCCCAGAGAGGAAAGCTCTGTCTCAGTGCAAGAAGTTCAGCTGCCTGCACCCTGCACTCCCCCAGCCACAAGAGACAGAGTGATGCTAAGCCAGCCAACAGCTCTGTGCTCTGTTTGCAATATATATTCTCACGTCACATCGTGTAATCCAGTGATCCCAGGCCAAAACCCTAATTCAAAACAACCAGCGAGTGGAGGGGGTTCGAATTGAAACAGAGTGGTGGGAAGAGTTTTCAGACCTTCAGCAGTGGCCTCAATGCTGGTTGAGCCTCAGTTTCACCACGAGGGTCTGTGATAAGGGACCAAGCACTTTGGGAAGGTCCAACCAACCATTTCTGCTTGGTGGAAAGATTTTCTGCAGCGTTTGCTGTCCACTGTGTGGAGAGGAGGAGACTAAGGAGCAAGAGAGAACCAGAGTATTTGGAGTTGTCAAGGAATGGGAGAAAGCAAAAGCAAGTGAATAAACTGCTGTACTTTTACTTGCATGAGACAACTTTACAGACAGAGTTGCAGGCATAGCCCTGGGGAGCAGCAGAACAGAACTCATCATGGCAGAGCAGGAGAAAGTATTAGGCAAAAAGGAAGAAACTGAGAGATGAAAAGGTTGAAGAACTGGGTCATTTCATCAGTAAGGCAAATCCATACCTTGAATTAACTGCATTTATGCAGTCTGTAGCAGTTTGTAATTATGTTTTGTAATTGCTTTATTCCTGACGGGTGGCATGATTGAAAAGCACGTAAGAGTGGCTGAGTCAGATCCATCCCACTTCCCACAGGACCAGCAGTGGATTCCTGGTCCTCCCAGCTCCTACCAACTGCCTGGGACCTTTCTCAGCAGCTTTTTTCACCTGAGTCATTGCATTTCATAACAAGTGACCAATCCAGCCTTCATTCATTTTCTTAGTCAATTTTAAAAAATAATTTCTATTTCTGTCCTTCACAATACCCTGTGGCAATGAGTCCCACCATTAATTCTGTGGTGGGCTAAAATATTTTTTCCTTTACTTGCCTTACCTGCTGCTTGATCTTTCTACTACTTCTGTTTGTTTTTATTGTAGCAGTCAATAACTGTGCTCTAATTGCGTCTTCCTTGTGGACCTGATCAGGTTTTCCTCTCTCCTCCAGATCAGCAGGAGGGTTGTTCAGCAAACAGATTTGGAGAGAAGATATTTCCTCAAGGAGTAGGCAGCAAGGAAGAAGGGGGAAAAAAGAGACATTAAGAGCAACGTAACGGAAAGAGCAAGGCTGTGGGAGTTGAAAAGGTGTGAGGCACAGCTCGGGGTTGAGTGATTGATGTGAGGTCTTAAAGCAAAGCCCAGAATGTGATGAGTTTCATTTTCATAAAAAACACTGCAGTCATTATGTGTGGCCAGGAGGCTGCACAGCACTAAATATTGCCGATGTTTAAGAGCTCCTTTTAAGAGCTCGGACCTTAAAATATCACGTGTGGGCACCAGTGAGCAGTTATTTGTGGTGAGTGGTTACCAATGGACAGAGAGCCCAGCTGCCATAAACATTGCAATTTTATTTTCTTCCTTTGTGCTGCTATTCCCCAAAATGTGCCAAATAAAACATGTCCTCCCAAACAGACCCGCTATTATTTTATGGTCTCGCCATGCTGGGTTAGAAATTGCAGTGTCATGAAAACATCCTTTAAATAAATAATAAAACATGATATTCCTAAGGCAGGGGATTTCATCTTGAAGGAGCCTGCACAGCCTCACAAACCCCCCACCACATCCACTGCTGGGACAGGTAACAGCCTTCAGCAGAGCTGCTCTGTGGTTCAGGCCAGCAAATGTGGAATAAATATTATGTATGGCATTTAACGAGGCCTTTTCCAACCTAAATGATTCTATGAAGTACAAATTCCACTCCATTTCCATGCTCTGCATTCATCTGCAAAAAAGGAACTTCTCCCTGTGAACACAGCAGTAGCCCATGAAAACTCACAATGTGCATTCTGCACCATGGTTTGCTTATCACCGTGGGTGTGTTTTTCCAGAAGTAAAATTTCTGCCCCACAGGTTTTACAGTCTGAATTGCAACAAGGCAAGGTAATGAAAGCAAAAGGATGGAAAGAAGAAAATGAAGCTCAAGACACAGAAACAAAAATGTGATTATGTCAATTGTACACGTGCTGCAGGTTCCAGAATGAAGAGCAAGATGGAGAGGAGAACCAGAAGCATACAAAAAAGGACTCGTGATAAGAGGTTTACAGAGTTTTTCCAGAGGAGGAAAAAGACTTTGCCTGACACATTCAAATGGGTCAGGAAACAAAAAAATAAAGCTCAAGGCCCAGTTATATTAAAAAAAAATCTAAATTTTTAGACTGGACACAGCATTAATCCTGATATAGGCTGAGAAACGCCACTGGGAGCACAGCCCCAGAGCAAAATGCATCTCCCCTCCTGTGCCTGACTGTAAGAGATGCTTTCCTGGCACGAGCTGGTTTCTCTGGGGAAGTCTCCTGCCACCAGCCATGGCTGGTGTGTTTGGGTGTTGGGATCACTCCCAGACCACGCTCACTTCCAGCTGGGAATCAGTCAGATCACTGAGATCACAGTCCCACAGGAGAGGGGAGAGGACATCCAAAGCCTGATGAAGCATCAGTTGCTTCTGTGCAGAGATTTAACTTTTTCTTAATAAAATAAGACAGCACTTGTGAGAATCACAGACTTCAAAGTAAGTCCAATCATTTTGTTCCACTGCATTCTGTGAGTTAAATCCATCATTCTGTGAATGAAGTAGTTCAAATATTATGGGATCCAGCAGTTAGCACAAATATCAGTGATTTCTTCAAGGAGTAACCCAGCAAAAATATACCTCCTCCTTCCACACTTATTACATACACTTAGGAAAGAAATGAAAAAAAACCCATATTTCTTTTTTCCATTTTACTTCTCTGACTTTTTCTTTCAGATGTGCAGTGACATTTCAGGTAAGGCAGCAGACCAGAGCACCATTTCCCCATCTTTATGCAGAGAACAGAGGCTGCAGTTTTAAAATTTATCTGCTTTTTTTCCACTGGTGACAACAAGGACAAGCAGACCATACCATAAAGCTCCTCCATGCCCTCTTCCAAATTCTGCTGCAGCACAAATGCCAGTAAAAATAACAATTTTCTGCTGGGCTGTGTGGAGCAATGTTCCCCTGGAAGCAATGTCGAGGCTCTGGCTGCCCACAGGCACAGCCCCGAGCCATGGATGCTGCATGTGGTGCATACAAAATTTTCCTGAAGTTTGGATTTGGAAAATAAAATAAATTTGTTTTAAAGAATCCTCACTAAATGAAGTCGCGTTTTTGGAAGTGAATGGGTTTGGGTGTTTTGTGTAATGATAATAACAACAATAATAGTAATAATAATTTCATTTGGAGCAGCATATCAGAGGACTTAACTTGGGAAAGCAGCCTGTGATAAATGGGAAGGCCACAGGGAGCACTTGGAGATACCAAATAAATGACCAGGAGATGAGGAGGACGGGAATCTGCTCACCCAGGATGTGTGCAGAGGACCCAGCGCCTTTAAACGCTCTGCCCATAACTAGTGGTGGGAAAAGCTAAACACATTCAGACCTTTAATTACCTAACTGTTCTCTTGGATTGGTCAGGCAGCAAGCAAGAGGTGGTGTTGGTGCTGCAGCAGATGAGATCTGCAGATCCCAGCTCGCGTCTGATCGCGGGCTCAAATCTGTGGGTGCAAAATTAAAGACTGAATTCCAACCAACTTTTAAAAGTTGCCTTTCAAGTGGTGAAACAAGAGCCTCCACCCATTCCCCAGCTGCCTGTGATTTATCTGGGCTGAAAGCTTGCCCAGCATCATTGGCAGGTAAAGAGGCCCTCAAGCCTGGTATTCGGGGCTAGAGAGAGTTAAGGGTACTTTTCCATGTAAAGTGGGTTTGGGAAAGGAATGCCTTGAATTTTGATGATATTGGCCTGGTTCTCAGCTCCAGGGCGGTAATGCAAAGCAGCACTACTGCATTCCACTTGCCATGCTGAGGAGCAAGTATTAACCACAAGTGAGCAGTGAAGGCGAGTGATTAAACAGCAGGGCTGCCCTCCCCGTCCCTCCCCAAGGAGGATGAACAATGATGCAGCAAATAACAGGAAGGTTGCAACAGTCAGGCAGAAGCTGAAACATTTAAAAAAAAAATATTATAAAATCACTTTTTGTTTCCTTCACATTGGATGAGCTCTGCAGGGTCATCTCCATAGCAGGTATTTTTAGCACTGTACTCCTATCAACCAGCTTTTCCAAAATTGGGCCAGGACAGGATCCTAATCCTAATTGTGAGCTCCTTACAATTGGGAGCAGAAAGCAGGATGGCTTTGCATGACGTTCTGGGTAGGCTGGGCACAGCTGAGGGTTGGCAGAGGAGACTCAGCTTCTGGGCAGAAAGCTGTGAGGAGCTTTGCTCAGTGCTCAGTCTTTCCATTCATAGGTCCAGGCCTGGATGCAGTGCCCAAATCCTCTCTCACCCTGCAGAGAGCCACATGCTTGTTTTCCTGGGAGGGGATAACTCCAGAAGCTCTGGGATGGCAATGGTTCCTTAACTCAGCAGCTCAGACACTGTCTCATGGGCAGGGCTGGAGCTGGAGGAAGGTAGAAACTCTCTCTAATCGACTCCAAGGCCACATGCAGGTTTTAAAATATAAGTAAGACCTAGAGGGAAGCCTGCCCCACTCCCACACAATATCCTTGTGACTCTCAGCAGTTCTGCTGCTCACTCCCCTCCTTTGCTGGCACTCACCCTGGATGACTGCTGTCAGCTTGTTCACCTCATCAGGGGAAACCAAACCAGATCAAACTATTCACTCTGCCAAAAGGACAGGAAACATCTCTCATCCCTTTGCCAGCAGCCAGCCTTGCAGCTCCAGCAGATTTCTCCCACCAGCAGCCTCCACTGCAGCAAATCCAGCTCTGCTTCATCCCTGTAACCTGGCTCCACTCCATGGGAATATTTCTCCCCTGTTTGCTCTCCCAATGAGATGGGGAGCACCTGGCAGAGGTCCCTGCAGACATGCAGGGGACACTGTCCTTTGGAAGGTCTGCTCCATTACCAAGGACTGTCTGAGACGCCGCTGAAAATCCTGAGGTAGCTTTTGGCTCCACAGACCTGAGACAGAACAACAAAAGCTGAGTGCCATAGACCCAGCACTGTCAGGAAATGCCTAATGTTTGGGGAGCAAAGGATTGGCCCACTCACTGCCTTCCTTATGGAGAGATTCACCTGCTCACTCCATAAATGCTTTTCAACCCTCTGACATTTCCATTGAAGCCCTTATATGATCATAGAACCACAGAGTGGTTTGGGCTGGGAGGGAAATTAAAGCCCATCCAGTTCCAGACCCCTGCCATGGGCAGTTATTTTTGTCTTCAAGTGATGAGTACCAGGATAGATTTTTCTCTTTTCTCTGTCTCCTGTTGACATCACCACTTCAGACAAAGGCCAAGGTCTTTTGGGAACTATCTTCTTTTTAGAGTTTAATCCTGATGACTCTTCAGTCCTCGGGAGCTTGAGACAGTCCCTGGAAAGCCTCACCCTCAAATCCTGCATTTTGATAACATTCTTCTCTTCTATCAATGCTCCTTCAGTTTTCCAGGCAGACACCTCTCCCGGGCGGCCAGCAGGCTGGGAATGCATCATCAGAGCTGGAGAGGAGAAGGCGATGACTGAGGCTGTGGGGAGAGAACCACGTCAGGACAGGAACAGGGAGGAGGAGTGGTCCCTCTGAGTCATTGCTTCCCCCTGGCAGGACGGATTTATCCCAAACCAGGCTCCAAAGACAACTCTGCAGCCCAACACAAGCTCTCCTCCTTTTGTGCTCAAGCCCTGTGCCACATCCCTCACTGGACCTGTGCCATGCCCACATGGTCACATCACCTTTGCTTGTAGCCCAAAGGGAAGGAGGTGTCCTGGTGGCCACAGTGGGGTGGCACTGAGCTGGCCTGTGGCTGATGGTTTCACTGGCCATCTCCTTGATAGCCATTATGACTTGGATGGCATTTCTCGTTTCAAATCCTAATTTTAATTACACTTAATGACGGGTTTCTTTTTTCTCCCTGCTTTCTGCCTGGTTACTCACGGTGAACTGAAGAGCCAAATTTCAAAATTAACTCCGCTTTCCAAATTGCCTTTCACACTTGCTGTTAATACCATTAGTACTTTACGTTATTCCCATAGATACATGACCAGGCAAACATACACAGTCCCTGCCCTGCAGAAATTTTCGTAGAGACTTGAGATGTGACAAGGAACAAGCCCCGACAGCGCGGGGGCTGGAGTGAATGAGGTAATGAGTCTTCAGGCACGTGCACAGCTCGGTGGATTTCTGCTGAGAGATTAAATAAATTTTGTTGCTGTTGTTGTTTATTTAATTATTAAACTCAGAAGAATTTCTAGCAATCCTCACGGGGTCTGGAACCACGGTTTTGATTCAGGCCTATTGCTTGTGTCTAAATTAAAAATGGAAAACAGATGGTGGGTTATTAGATGGCTGCAGCAGAAGCCGACAATCTGCTCTGTCCCCGCGTCGGCAGGGGAGTGAGTGCTACAATATGTGAAATCCAGCCCTAGCTGTGTGTCACAGGTGTTGATCCAGTGTCCCTGCACAGAAAGGAAGCAGCCAGACTTACGTCCTCCAGCCAGACTGGCTCTGAAGGTTACTTACAAAGGAAAAGAAGATCAAAGGGTTCAGTTCACGTCCATCCTGAAGCTTCACCAAACCTAAAACCCTTCACTGCAGCCAGAATAAAAGTCTGCTTTGTCTGTAGGAAATGGAAGCTGACACATTTAATGTTTAAAAACCCAATAAATTAGAATGTTATCAAATCCTGTGTTTTGCTGTAACTGTGTTATCAACAGAACCAAAGAGAAGGCTAGTGATAAAAGACATAGGCTGAATGAAGAAATCAGTCTTTCAAGGAGCAACAAGTAAATCAGGTTAACACCCAGGGAAGGGCAGTATTGGACAATGCTTGTGAGAGGAGATGGATACAGCTCAGGTGTTCTTCTGCAGTGAAGGACAAGGAAAGGCTGAGCTACAAGGTTTTTTTACATGGGTATGCAATATCTCCTTAAACAGCTTAGGGAACAAAATATCGTGCCAAAATGATTTGTGAAATCATCCAGGTCACAGAAAATCATATTGTACACTTCTGTTAAACACATGTTGTACACACAACTCACCTTGGCAGCGTTCATGCCTTGGGCTCGTTTTCAGACCAGTCACTCTTTTTGCAACCTCCATACCCCAACTTCTTGTGTTGAGCACTTGACAGGTGCTTTAGATGTGACATAAATCCCTACTCAGCACTGCATGGACAGCAATCCTTTGGGAAAAGTCCCCCAACCAGGCAGGAGCATTTCCTGGGCCAAGCAGACACAACTGCACACCCTCAGGAGGATGTTGTCCGTTTGGGCTTATTTAGCAGAATACTTTGGAACAAGGGAAAGGAATTATGGTGCTGGTGTGGGTCTGGTGTAAGACCAAAGTTCAGAATTCATCTCTGCCCCACTGAGACACTGCACAAGGCATTTAACTCTGCTTTTCAGGCCTTCTCTGTAAAAGAGGAGCAGTGGGATTCTTCCTCCCAAATGGAGGGAGATGAGACAGCCAGACCATCACCATGTGCCAGATGCTGCACAAATGGGGACAGTGATTGCTACAGAGAAATGCTTCAAGGCATAAAGTCCAAAGACAAGAAGTTGAAGGCCTTCAGAGCTTTCTTAGCAAATGAAGGCTGAAATACACTTAAGGCTTGAGGAAATTTAATGCAATATTTTCTAGAACTGTTTGTAGAGAAGTAGGATGGTTTCTCACCCATTTCCCTCAGCAGGGTAGAGCCTGCACCATGGATGCTGCAGAGCAGCAAAAGCTGCACATCCCTGTTCACTGCAGTGTGGAATTAAAAGACATTTCTTGCACTTCAGGAATCGTGAACTTCAGCAGGCACTCCCTGCACTCTCAGCCCGCTGAATACCTGCCAAAAAAAAGAAGCCTGTCATTTCTGTAACAGCATGCATCTTTTGTTTGCCACGGTGTTTTTCAGGGGGAACATTGAATCTGTTTTAGTAAAAAATTAACATCTGGAGATTCTCAGTTTTGAAAGAGCAGGTGATGTGTTTGGCAAAGGACAAATCCATGACAAAGAATTTAATAAAAGAGGGAGACAGGATAGCTCATGGGACCATTACTTTAAACTTCCAACTGCAGTGTGAAATGCTGCTTACCTATAGTAAATGGCGGAGTACTGCTAAATGTTAATATCCTCTGCATCACACCACTGTTCTCCTATTTACATATATATTAAAATGACCATGACTTTCCTGTTTGTGCTTCCTTGCTGGAAACATACTAGGGAAACAAGATTATTAATGGAAAATTCATAAAACCGAGGAATCACATGGAAATATTGGAGGGCATTTGTAAAATGTTCATTCCTGACTCACAACCATTCCTGTTTTTTCAGGAAATCTGCTCCCAAGAGTTGCCTTTGTGACCAGTGTTGGGTGTTCACACGAATACACACGATATATCCACGGTGATCCATTGCCTGGCAGCACACAGTAGCCTGCAGGGAAGGGAAGTTTGAAAGTGTAAGAAGGACTGCTATAATAAATAAACAGCCAGCCAATCTAGGGATTTCTTTTCCTTAATGTATTCTTGCAAAAGTTATGACATATTTCATTTTCCTGTGGATAACATGCATAGCAGATGAAAATTTCAGTTTTGAATTTCTGTTTTGCACTTGCTCTGGACAACCAAGTTCCACAGCCTTTTCAGCCACAGATTGTCTGGGACAACCCAAGAATCAGATCAGGCTCTTCCATCCCAAATACAGACAACTCCTTGTGCACTACAATGCAATAAAATTATATTTACCACTCCTTTTTCAGCTTCTTTCTGCTTTCAAAGGTTAGACTGGAGCAAAGCTTGTGTGTTTAGGAGCCTTGAAAGCACCCGGGAGCTTAGGACATGCAATAAAGATTGTTTAAGACCCATGGACCAAATTCATGCTGGCAGTTCCTGCCACAAGTCAGGAGATATCCTTGGCGGACCTGTTCTGCTCCAGGTGCCTGCAGTCACTGTCATGTGCTGAAATGTGTCAAATCCACTCAAACTCACCCATTTCCCATGGGCTCTTCCAACATGACAATGGCCCAGTGGCCACCCTGCAAAGAAGCTGCTCATTTTCAGGGGCCATCACAGCAGAATCACACTCTTGCTGTTTGAAGGACAGGTGAAAGCGAAGAAGTCAAAGTCAAGACTTTCCTTGTCGAAGGAAAAGGTGAGAGCTACATTTTCTCTCTCCCCTTTAACTGGTTTAAGGGAAGAACAAATTAACTTGGGCTACCAAATTGCTCCTAAGCCTCAGAGACCGTAGGGAAAGAGAAGGAACATGTTCTGTCATCTGAAAAACCGAATTAAGTGAAATGCTAAAACCACAAGATTTGTTTACTACAGGAAGCACTTACGTTTCCAGACCTGAGAGCAGTTTCTTCACAGCCCCGATTAAAATTACTCATCAAAACATTACACAGAATTAACTTCATTTCATACGGCGAACAATTATGCAGCTTGGGTGGAGTGGAAAATATCCAGCATGTTATTAGTTGTGTTTAGCAGAGGCATGTGGTAAAATGTCTCCATTTTCCTGTCTTAGAGCTGTGTGCCAACGTAGGCTTTTACCAAGAAAAGCAAAGGTGAGCGGGGATGGATAGGAGCTGGAAAAGCTCAGACTTTAAAACAGCAACACAGGAATGAGCAGCAGTGAAACAAAGAGTTTTTCAAAGTTTTGCTCCTTGTTCCTCCTAAAAACCCATTTCAGAACCCAACCAGATAGAGAGAATGGGTTTTATAGCGCATGATAGAAATAGTTTATTACAGGACAAACAGCTCTTTCTTCACAAACTCTCTTGGATGTTTCAGAGCAGGGACATGGTTTAGATGAACCCCTCTGTCCTCAGCTCCTGCCCATGGGATGATGAGCTCACACGTGACAACTACATTTGAAAGAAAAACCATGTTTTTTGACTTTGATGAAGCTGATTAATGCGTCCTCCTCTAGCAAACTCACAGGATGAGGTTCCTCACAATGCCTTTTAGTGGTGCTAAAGAAAGCCTGACAGGCAGCTCATTTAGGAAAGAGAAACGTAGAAAATAGATCCAGTGCAAGCTCAGCCATGGCTGGGACCTGACTGTTCTGGTGCTGCTTGTTTTAGTAGCACAGCTTGGACTAGAGCACTGTTTTTCAAGCAACTATTGAAATAGGGCACTATTTTTCTAATCCAGAGTGGATTAACATTTCACCTAAGGCATAAAGGCTTATTGTCATAAATCCATCACGAAATTACAGCAATTATAAATGCGAAATGCACTTCAAGAAAATGAACTTAGTTTAGGGGACAGGGGAATATTTACTAGGGCATACAGCTGAAAAAACCTCATGCTGACAAAGCATGTTAAAGATTTCATGTAGAACTCTTATCATAGCCAGCTCGTGTTTGCACAGCCTTTCAGTCAAATGGGTTTTACTAAAGGATATTTGAACAAGAAAAGAACCCTTGAATCGGGCAGACACCACGGATGAAAGACTCACAATTTTGACAAAGCTCGCACACGCAAGCTTAAAACAAAGGCATGAAACTCCTCCAGCTTTATAGCCAACTTTATTCCTTTCATAGCACTGGCTTTCAAACGGTTTGTGAAAAAATGTTGTCATAACAATAAAGCGTGAATAGGCAAATCCGTGTATTCCCAGTTGTTGTCCCAAGCAAACAAGAAAAACATTTCACACTTCACGATTAATACAATGTCCCTTTGTCCCAACACATGAAAGAGCTATTTAAAATAAATAAATGAAGAGATAGCCGCATTTTCATGGAAGTCTGGAATTTTTTAAAATATTCAATGTATTTTCACATTTTGTTTTGCAATTGAATCCTTTCCACCAGCTCCAACCGCACAATACCATCAGAAAATGCCAGAGGAGCTATAGAAGGGCAATATGTTGCGTGCTGCAGTTGCCTGTCATCAACTGAGAATATATTAAGGTAATTAAAAACTCTGCTAGGAAACCCTGGGGCCTCTACCCTCGAGTGGTGAAGACCAGTGCCAATGCATTGACTGAAATAAAGCCCAGAATTTGCCCCAGGGTGTCAGTCTGTAAATAGTTATTGATATATGGCTTTATTGACAAACTGGTTCAGCTAGGAACAGCTTCAGTCTCTTCCAGCTGGGCATTCCTGGTGTATCCACTGCCACAGCATCACCCTAAACGACACTTAAAAAGGTAATTTACGACTTCAGCTCGGTCTTTGGAAGACCGAGGCCCACATGGTGGCTTCCAGCATTTCAGGCTGTGACCACCTGAGATGCCACTTTGTGTGGTACTGAAAGCTGAACAAAGGAGATGGGAGCTGCAGGGGCTGAGGCTGGTGATGCCCAAAGGCTCTGCTGCAATCTCTGCTCTTGGCTGAACACAGAGATGGGCTCATCCCTGTGGGATTGGTGTGGGTTTTCCCTGGGCACCACCATGGGAATGCAGACCAAGATCCCCTTGTCTGAGGGAGCACAGGGTGGTGGTGGGGATAGGAGTGGTCATGGTGGTGATGGTGATTACCTTGGAAAAACACAGCTCCTCTGTCCCAGGAACAGCTGAAAACCTGTCAGGCAGCAGTTTGGAAAGCTGAGGATCTGAGTGCCCAACAAGGACAGACAGAGCTTGACTGGTTTCACAGGTGTTAGACTTTTCTTCTTTCCACAGATATTTAAACACAAGTTTTAGTGTTCTGTTAATAAATACACACTGTTCTTTTGTTATTACTCTGTAGCTAAGCCAAACATTGGAAGGTGGATTAAAAGAAAGAGATTCTGCATTTTTCTCCTACCTCTCCCTTTCTTTTGTGTCTTTGCAAAGCCAATGGCATTTTATACAGTCACTGTAGCTCACCTGAGTCACAACCAGTGCAGCCAGCTCTGTGTACAGAACACAGCTTGATGCAGAATGTGTGCATTTCTCTGAATGCTGTGTTGTTTCCTGATTTTTAGCCTTTTAAATATTCAGATTTTTCTCCTAAGCTCCATCAGAATTTTGCAATAAAGATGATATATGAGTACTGAGAAAAAAAAGGCTGCATGATTTACTCATTGTTCTCATTATCTGCCCCTGTGGTCCTTACCTTTATGCTCTACTTTCATGCTTTATGCTGCCCAAAGTAGCCAAAAATTACTATTGTGGAACTACACAAGCAGGCAAAGATCAATATTGATACAAGTTTAGCCTGTACCAATTCTTCATTTCTCATCCTTTATTTGCTTGCTGGATGCAATCATTTTCTTCCTGGGATATTACTCTTACTTTACTGTGTGGCTAATGGCACATTAAGTCTCACAAGAATCCAGACTTTTCTCCTCGTTCCCACATTACATAACATAACATAACATTTAAATTAACTTAAGATTGCCCAGAGAAGCTGCCCCGCCCCTGGAAGTGTCCAAGGCCAGGTTGGACGGGGCTTGGAGCAACCTGGAATAGTGGAAGGCACCCCTGCAAATGGGAGAGGGATGGAACAAGGTGACTTTTAAAAGGTCCCTTTCAACCCAAACCGTCCTGTGATTCCATGATAACGTAACAAACCCCATGAAGCAGTGGAGCTACAGCTTTTGGAGCCTTTAAGACTTTACTATTATTCAACACAGATTTCCCCCCAACCAATTCCGAACTTTCCCACAGCATTCAGCTTTCCTGAGCTGGCTTAGAAGACTGACATTTGCATGGGGAGAAAGCATAAAACTGAATTTTGAGTCTAGAACTGGAGGTCTGAGGCAGGGGGCTCTGCAGGAGGCAAAGCAAAGGTGGAATGGCTGTGGAAGCACAGGAGGACCCAGAGGGAGGAGTTCAGTGCTAACATTGCTGGAGCTGGGATGAGCTGGCACTTTCTGTCCTGCCTGAGTCAGGTCTAAGGGCTTTTCTATTCCTCCTAGTTGAGACAGAAAGAGCATGAATTGCCAATTCTCTCCTCCTGCCCCTCAAGGAGCTGTTTATAGGATTACAGGCGCTTCCTCCAGACCCACTACCATGCACTCCTGCCCAGGCTGAAGCCTCTACGTGTTAATTAAGCCTCAGCCCGGGTGATGTGGAGCAGTCAGAGCCCCAGCACCCCACAGCCCAGCCCCCGCATGGGCAGCAGTGAAAGCCCAGAGCTCAATGAAGACACTGGGAGTTCTTAAGACATCTTTTGAAAGAGATTAAACAGACCCACATTGGATTAGAAAGATGATGCCTGACACATTTAGTTTCCGTTACCTTTTGTGTACCCGCTCAGTGCACGGACCTGTACCAAACACTGCATTATCATGCAGATTTCCCTGAATCTCTCTGGGATTTCACAGAATCTGTAAGACCTTCACAGCAGGAGACTCCATTCTTGCTCTCCCTGCACATATCCTGCATAAGCTGTGCCTAAGGGCCATCTAGAGGATGCTGAGCTACCAGAAAGCGAAGGGGTCAGGGGTTTGTGGTGAGAAAATGAACTTTAATCTCGGGTGCCAGAAAGTGGGAGTGAGCAAAAGCGCCTCGGCATTCCTCAGTTTTCCCTATTCCTCCATCGGCTAAAGTATGTTGTGGAGTAAATTAGGAAAATTCCCAGGCTGGGTTGTGTGATTAGGAGAAGTTATTTGTTGCCAGAGGAATCACTTCATCTAAAAGTGACAAAGAATAGATAAGACTGAGCAAAACAACCCAATAAAATACTACGATGAAGTTCCCTTCAGCGAAAATATTTTAATATACTTCTTTTCTGCAGTGCAAGGAAAAGAAGGCTCTGGTGATTTTTCCAAGAGAAATATGTATTTAATAGCTCTCATATACTTCCTTAAAGGAAACCGCTCAAAAATCTGAACCCTCTCTTTTAAAAAAGGGGGCCGGGGAAAGAAATAATCACGCAAATCATTTATCTCACATGTGCTGCGGGGAAGGAACAATTTCTGCCCCCAGCTCGTGACCACAGAGTTATTTTGAGGGAGGTCTGCTATTCAAGCCGTGCCGTTCTCTTATTTTTACTGGCACCGGGGAGGCAGGAGGTTGTGTGTGGAAGGGAAAGGCTTCTCTGGCTTCTCTGGAAGTGCCAGCGCTGCGGCTCGGCCGGGAGAGGAGGAGAGGAGACACGGCCGCCACGCAGGCTCCAGGCCCCACTCCCACCCAGCCAGGCTGACATCCAGCCCTGGCCCAAGGAGCTGATCAAACTCCATTTTCTTCAACCAATACATGGGAAAAAAAAAAAAAAATTAATGAAAAGTCAACCAGCTGGCTAAATCCAAGCTTAACCCTTAGCACGTCCAAATTGTCTCCCCCAAGCCCCACTCCCAGAGGGAGCCCTAGGCTGGTGGGAGATGCTCCATAACTTTCCTGCTGAGCAGTGCCAAAGCAAACAGGGAAGGGGGAGCTTTCAGGGCCCTCCCCATGAGCGTTGCGTAACGCAAACAGAAACAGGTCTTTCTACAAACCTAAAAATCTTGCTTTTCAGACTTTCTGCTGTTCTTTCTTGCCCTTGATTCAGTTTCACGCTCCAAGAGGTGCTGGCAGGCAGAAATGTTAGTTTAGCTGTCATACCCTGCAGGGAAAAAAACAAAAAAAAAGAGGCAGAGTGGTTCATTTTCTCTACTCAAGACGCAGAGACTTTGCCATAGACAAAGATTTAAAAATAAAGAGTGGACAAAACTTTATTCATGAATTCATATTTATTCGCTGCCATTAATTGAATTTATTCACTGCCAGAATTGAATTCTTCAATGGGAAGTAGAGTTCATTTTTTAGAGCAAACCCTTCGAAGTCTAGGCAAAATCTGACAGGACAAAACAATCAGAGATTTCAGCAGCTTTGTAAGGGAGTCTCATTGCATCTCCATTTGTTGATCCTACTCCTTTTGTACACCTTCATACACCCGTTCTGTGCTCCTCCTTGGCTACTCGGCTTTAGAGGCCCTTGGTCTACTGAAACCTCAAATAAAACAAACAAAATTTAGGTGTAGTCTACGAGACAAACATAAATCTCTTAGATAAGGCAGGGTTTGCATGCTGAGGAACAAAACATGCTATGTCTCATACTTCTTGGCTCCCTTTAATAGCATGCTAATAAAATATAAAAAGATGGGAGGTAGAGAATGGAAGGTATTTCTGCTGAGCCAAAGAGGGACCAGAGGTCAGAAAACATCTATTGCTGTATCTCTAACCTCATGATCACGACCATTCCTGGAAGGAGATCTGGCACTGCAATTGGCTGTACTGCCTTCCCATGCCCTCATAAATTTCATGAAGTTTCCTTGATGAAAAAGCATCATGCATTCACTTTATAATCGATACTAATATAGGTCCTGTGTAAAGATTTTCCTTTGATGTGTGTTTTTTTCTGGGTGACTGATCTTTGTGAATAACTCTCGAGCAACGTTGCCCTCCAAATGCGGATTTTGGTTTTTAAGCTATAGTACATTGCAAATTAACCCAGTGGAATTCACAAGGGGCTTACAGGAGGTGTCGAAAGCAGAGCCATTGTATCTGGGTTGATTTATGATCATCTTTAAGGCTCCACCTTGGCTGCACTTTGCTCAGGAAACCTGCTGTAGCAGGGAATCAGACAAGGATGTGTGCAGAAACAAAAAAACCAGGAGCTGAGACCTAACCTTATTTGATATATTTTAATCCCCACAAAGTCAAATAACAAAATGTTCATATGTGGAACTTATGAACGTTTTACTGGTAATTGTTGTGCAGGTACAGCAACACCATCTGGGACTGACAGTGAGTAGAAAGCTTTTGAGGATAACAAATCTTGCACTTAGCAGATACTGCCAAAAGATACAAGTATTGGTATTTCATCCCCTCAAAGTGCTCAGTAGGATGGACAAATTATCCATAGGAACGTAGCACCTGAACCATGAGTTCCTTTCTCCATCAACATCCACAAGACCTTTCCAAGGGAAATCGAAACAAGCATCCACCTGTGACCTGCATGAAGGACCACTTGGCAAACCAGAAACAGAGGGCAGTGGACTCAGTGAGTGAGTCTGTGAAATTCCCTGTGAGATTCAACAACACCACATCTCCCTTCCTATATTTAACTGAATCAGGGAAACTTTGTTTTGCATAAGAGGTTTCGTACTGACTCCCTATGGAAGACTCTGTGTTCCTGAGCCCACACCCCAGGGCATCGTGGAGCTGTGCCAGGAGAGAGCAGAAGAGAAAGGGGAAAATGAACAATGCCTTCCTGGGACAAAGGCCAAGATTTATTTCTTACCCTGGCCAAAAGGAAGGAAGAAAACTCACTGTTACCCAAGTGGGCAGTTCTGTGGGGACAAGGGACTTCTGCCTGTGGAGGGGACCAAACCAGGATGCCACAGTGTGCAACACAAATTCCAGTTTACTTGCTCAGTGATCCACATAAGTACTGGCCAGTTCATAAAGTTTACTATTTTCTCTTAAGAAAAATACAGTGACATCCATCTGAATCCTATTTTAGTTTTTAAATCCAAGCAACATAGTGGAAGAACAAAGGGCACCTTCATGATCCAAGTACGGGGTAAACTCTCCCCGATCAATGGTTCAAGGAAGAATTTAATTCCCATTCTCTATTTATAACCCCATAGAAGACACCTACAGGAGTTCAAACTGGAGGGAGATGTTGCATTATCCATGCATTTTTAAGGCACTTTTTTTTATTGCCAAGCTGCTCCTTTAAGGCACCATGGATGAAAGAAATACAAAGAAAGCTTTAGTCCAAATAGACTCTCGAGTTCACAGAATATGTCATCTGTACATTACTATTTTAAGGATTTTTTTTTCTTAAATAAATTGCCCTGTGGGAAAAGCTGGCTTCAAGTCAACACCACAGAAACCTAATTTTAACTCCAATGAATACAACTATTTACAAGGCCCCGTTTCTGCAAAGGAAAAGCCCTGCCATTGCTGGCAGTTTTGATGTGATATGAACACATATTTCTAAGACATTCAGATGGACTGGCTTAACAAAATACAGTGTTTTTACTCATGCATCTTTAATGTTCAAACTGTTCTTGGCAGCTCCCAGTCAGAAGCACTGTCATTCAAGAGAAGAGAATGACAGACATTAATATGGAAACATTCAAGCTCCTAACTGAGCCGGAACAGTAATTATGCCATCCCGTTTTATTTTGAAGAGCATTGACCTCGGTCTCCATGAGCAGAAAAGATCCAAAAGACAAGAGATATAAAGAGGTGTTTAGGGAAAGAGAAGTTTTCTGAGCCTTGCAGAGCATCAGAACCCTTGTTTGAAACTAAAAATATCATTCCAGGGGCTACCAGGGGATTCATGGCATGACACAACAGTGAATCAAGTCTTCACTACAGGAAACACTAAAGCTCTGAAAACGCTGTGCTGACACATCGAGGAAACAGCCATCGAGAGGGGAATTCAGCGTTGCACAACCTACACCACGCTTTCCCTAAATATAAATAAATTATAGCAACATATGCTCCGTACGCCGCTCCCAGATGCTGGAAGCGTGAAGACCAATAACAAGGAGCAACACTAGCAAGGAAAATCTGTCCTGAAACACCACATTCAGCGAGCATGGAGGGGGAACAGCTTTTAATGAAACAGCCAGGATGGTTTGAGAGATGCCGACAGCAACAGGGAGTGCTGGAGCTGACATTTGCAAATCTTCTCAGCCACGGGTGGAAGGAAGGGCCATAACCCCTTGCAGACAATGAAACTGTGCTTTATTACACCTATAAAAGAGTGCAAGTCTTTTTTCTGAGACAATAAACAGATGGTTGTCCAATGCTCGGAGGCAAATGGGATTGGGTTCTTTAGTGCAGACACTGGATGCGGATGATATGATAAATTATGATGTATTTGTAGGAGGTTTTGGCCAGCCAGGGTTGTATCCCAGTGAAGTAGAACCTTCTGCAGCATCTGGGTGTCCATCACAGTCTCCTTCTCAAGAGGAGGAGGGAGGAGAAGGGGCAGGGGCATCCAACGTGCAAAAATAGCAAGGAAAAAATATCAAAAAACACCAGAAAGATTATTTAAATTTGACTTTGATGACCTTTATGAAGATGATCTCCACTACACTTTTGCCTGTTCACACAGTCCAGTGAGGTGATGTCAGCTTACCCCAGCAATCCAGCCCGGAATGACAGCTAGTGGGTTTTTTTAGCTAGTGCCAAGTGAGGGAAAAAAGGCTTTCCACCAGCCTGAATTGGGCATTTGCAAACATCCTGCTACATTTGTGGCCCTAGTGACCAACAGCCACCTCATAAACCATGAGGATAAATCCACAAGGTGAACCACATGGAATTTTCCCTCTGTGTGTGCATATGCTACTGCATATGTGTGGGTACTTACACTGATGCAACAGAAATCTCTGTCAGGATCTGAATTATATTTCCAAGTTGCAGCACACATTAATTTGTCAGCATTTGGAAGCAGGCACTCGTCTTGTCTAGACTAGACTATCGTAACTCTCTGACAAATGGCATTTTTTCCAGCTGCTTAAACAGCCTTCACAAAAGTCCTGTCTCCTCGTGCTTTCCTCCATCTGAGAGAAACTTGAAAACACTTCTGTCTCTCTCCATTCGCTTCACTTTTAATCTTTTAATTTACAGACAGCCACTTGAAATTGCCACACCAGCATATGTGTACAAGAAAATCACCAGGAGCCCTGATACTGAATATCTTTGTGCCTGGTCTTAACCTGCAGCACAGAAACAGCAGCATTTCCCTGAAGGACACTATTCATGCATTTAACACGATTAAGGATTTCCAGGATTGCAGCCTGAAGATGCAGCTTGTGCACAGGCTTTTTTTTTTTTATCCACACACCCAAAAGAAACTCAGGAACTGTTGCTCAGAGAGGCTGCAGCAGAGCTGTTGTGGCACAGCAAGGCTGGGTGAGAAGAATAATAAAATCAAAGAAGGGACAGAATAATGACTGAGACTTACTTGAGCTGACCTAAAATTTTTGAGAGCCCCAGCCATGCTATGGTACAAGTTATCACTTTTTGGATCTACTGAGCTATGCCTGCTCTTTGCCAGTTCCCTGGAGAGTTGGTGGCATCCTCCAGGCAAAGCATTTCCAAGGCATCCTGGATGGGGTTTGGATGCAGGATGCGAGCAGAAGTCAATTTTCATGTCTGGAAGTCTCTCTGGAAAGGTTTCAAGTCCCTACCTTTTTTTTTCCCCAGACTGTCCTATCTAGGCAACCTCCAGGGAGTTTGAATAATTTCCTCATCATTTACTAATTCAAATGCATTCTTTACCTTGATGTGCAGCCCCAGTGAAGTCTTCTCTGAATTCCTAATTTCCTTTGAAGCCATATCTCTATAATCAGCCTAAAAAGTTTCCTGACTCCTCCATGAGATGACAAAGTTTTCAAATCAGCATTTCTGTCTGAGATATCCATTGTAGCAAAGCTGGAAGGGAAAAGTCTTTGCAAACACTCGGGGAGCTTCCCATACCATAGGAATGCAGTCACCTTTTTTTTTTTTTCATTAGAAAAACCCTACCAGAGACAAACAAAACAGAGCTTCATCTTCTAGAAGGTGTGTAAAACAAGTACAAATCAAATCCAGGCAGAAAAGGGGGTGAAGAGGAAGAAGAAACGTAGAATTCCGAGAATTTGAATTTTCAGGGTGGGTAGCATAACTGCCTTTTGATGAAAAAAATCTGCTTTATTTGTCTGTAAGATTGTACTCAACAATGCCAAAGCAGTTTTTGGCAAAAGTTTTTCCCAAAAATCCCAGTTCTTAACACGGTATGGATTTGACCTGATTTCTTCATCAAATAATTCTTTATTACTGGCAAACAGCAGAAGCTGCAGGAGGTGGAGAGAAGCAGTATTTTTAAGGAATGGGCATCTAGCACCTTGCATAAAGCCCTACTAAAAGCACCATTAAAGTTCTAATGCTGTGCAGAGCATCATAAAACGGTGTGTTTGGAAGGGGCCTTAGAGATCACCCATTTTTCTGGGGCTGGAAGGGCACAAACCCCGTGTCAGAGGCAGTTGTGTATCTGCCTTTCCTGCTGCTGAAAAGCACCACGCTCCCGGAGAGGAAAGATCCTGCAGACATTCGCAGATGGAGGTGCACAGGAAAAAAAAAACCAACCCCCAAAAAAAAGGTGCTTTAACACCTGCTTGTCTGTGCCAGTCTCCTTTTTTTCCCTGGCCCCTCTGGCCTGCGTTTGGACACTTCCATTCTCCTCCGGGTGCCTGGATCCCTTGGCACGCATCCCGAGACAAGGCAGCGCGGCCGCTTTCTGGGGAGGAGGACGGTAATTGGGGGAGATCCCGCTTTTGATGTGCAGGGCAATTAAATCCTCCGTGAATAGAGGAGAAAAACGAGGCATTCGGTGTCACTTGAAAGCGGGGATGTGTGGTGCCATTTCTAGGCACCAGTGTGAAATACAGAGGGGCAGAAGGGCAGCCCCGAGCCCTTTATGCGGCAGCCAGAGCCGCCCGCAGATGCCACGGCACAACAGCCCATTGAGGGGGGAGGCTGCACAATAGGTCATGAGAAAAACCTGGTGCTGCTGATTAAGTTTGCAAATACTGTATCTGCGGGGATTCGGGGACGTGGCTGTACCAGATGAAAAGTCCCAACCGGAATTGGGGCGAGCGGTGGCTCTGCCTCGCCGCCAGGTCTGATTAAACTATTATTTATATCCAGCAGCTCTCCTTCTCCTTCACACACGGTATTCAATTACCGTTCTGACAGGTTTTGGCTTACTTTTAAAGCAGCAGTTAAGAATATACCCTGAAACAATGTGTTCAATTAACTAAAAGAACACGTTCTCTCTAATATTCACATTTTTTGCGTCCAGTCTTATAAAGGTTTCCAAGAAGAAAACAAACAACCTGGGATTCTTCCCACCTTCAAAAGATCTAATACAAAGGATTAGAGGAATATTAGCAAATCTTGATGCTTTCTTAAATGCCACAGAGGTTTACAGAATGGTGTTTAAGGAAGATGTAGGGACAATTTCCACATTAAACAGCAAGGAAAATGGGGGTGAAAATGCATAGGATAAAATACCAGTTTCCACAACATGGTATTTTAAGATACTTCTCAAGCCCATGTGTGATGTGGCATCACAGGGCAGATGAGGTCTTATGTAGGAAGTTATAATATGAAAGTCAGGATTATGCTACCTACAAAGAGGCCAAATTCAGGCTCAGGGCAAGCACAGTCTTTGGGAGGAAAAATAGGACGGGTGAGGAGACCTGATTTTGGCTTTTCTGATTTGAGTCTGGATTAAAAAAAAAAGAAGAAAGAAAAAACAAAATGAAAGATATTTTAAATGTCTGATTGATTTAGGGGTGCAAATCCCATTCATTTCCAACCACTGCATGCTTTCCCAAATCCTGCTCTGAACCACGAGCACTGCAGGAATATGAATGTGTCTCAGTGTAAGATCAGATTCACAGTCAGATCCACACAGTTCCAGCTCCCCGGGTATGCAAAGTTAAGTGAATTTGCACTACATGCCATGAAACACGCAATGTTGTGGCTCTCTCTTTTAAAACACTTCTCCAACGCAGTCAGTTCTCTCTGCACGACTTGTGCAGGACTTGTTAACTCAAGTTTTTAAAGCTGCCTCCATCTGCGTTGTTGGCTTTAAAAAAGCGCCTGAATCTGTTTACAAGTCACGACAGAAAACCAGGCTGTGGCTATCACCTCACTGCAGTGAGAGCATCCTCACGGGGCAGGAACAGAGGACACTCAGTGCCATAAAAACACCTCTGAGGATCAGCTCCACAACCTCGTAACTGTTCAGAAACTCATTAAGGTCATTTAAAACGGGTGACTGTGGGACAGGAGAGCTGTGAAGGGTGAGGGAAGCAGCACTGTGAGGTGGCAGAGGACACAGGTCCAGCCCATCCTGCTCTCCCAGAGCAGAGCTGCTCTTTGAGGGTCCTTCGAAACCCAGGGCAGCTCCGAGGGGAGAGGCACAGGTGCCAAACTCCTGAGGTGGCTTTAAGTCAACTCCAAGCAAAACTGCTTATATAGAAAGAGCCAATTCACTTAGCAGGAAAAAAAAAAAAAAAAAAAAAAGCAACCCAACCTATTTGTTCAATTCTATAAGGATTGCAGAGTTTAGGCTTTTAAAGGTACATTAGCACTCTTATAGGAGCAAGTGTTTACTTTTCCTGTCCACCTCGTTTTCTCCATTATTGAAGATCCCCAGAGGCTTATCTAGATCCCAGTGGGTTTATACATTAACTCTCAACATTCCATTTTAAGGCAGAGTTTTAAGAAGCCTCTCCACTCCTTGTATACCAGACCCAGGGCCATGAAGAAATGCAAGTGTAACTGCGTGAGAAAACATTGCTTCACAAAGACAACTTATTCCTGCTTCCTGACAGATGAATTTGAATAAAATCCCATGTTTCATTTTGCTGCAATAAACCACAATTCTTTATAACCTCTTGGAAAAGGGTTCCCTTTCTTTGAAGTGTTGCTTTTCCAATGCAGCCCAAGATTTTTCAGTCAAAAGCAATCAAGTGCTACTGTCCAAAGCAGCTCCAATGCAAACTTTATTTTATGACTGTCATTCAGGAGCAGCACAACTGAAATTAAAATCAGTTCAATCAGGCTGCTTGATTCATATGCTATTGCACACCAGAAATGTAACATTCAATAATTTCATGTATGTACCACGATATTCAAGTAAAGCACATTGTCCATGAGAACAGTGCCTAGAAAAATCACTGCAAATCCAGTATTTGGTAACATATTATCCCCATTTCATGTTTCCTCCCTTCCCTTAAATCATTCACAAGTGGTTCAATATTCAATAAACAGGAAATACAGATTACAAAACCAACTTTTTATTCTGCCTAACATTTTATCCGTCAATCTGTTTAAAAACAGCAGAAAAATAATTCTTTATGACCTCATTTTCTACATCCAAAGTGACAGGCTTGTTGGCCTATGCCCTACAACCTACCTAAATTTTTCCTCTCAAGTATTGCCAAGGAGGTATTCACACTTTTCCAAAAGTGCACATCTTAGGCCTCTGACTGTATGGCTTCATGCACCGGTTAAATAAAATTAGAAACCCAGCTGAAAAGAAATCAAACGTGTCACAGACATATAGACACGATATTCCATTACAGAGATTACTTGGAAATGCTATGGTTTCCTTCATTTAATTTAACATTACCTCAAGAATGTTAATCATCTCACAGCAGTAAATCCCGAGGGTTTTTCAGAAAACCTGGAACTCTTTGTTCACGCTGATTGGGATCTCCAGGGGATTAGGTGGTCTGTCCATAGAAAGGCAAAGGAAGGAGAATCATTCAAACCAGTCTTTGAAGATCACAATGTCTCATAATCCATCATTAACACCTCGAGTGGGAATCAGTAGTGAGGATTCACCTGGGCATCATTCAGGCTGCTTTACCCGGATTTGTAGTTATTGACTCAAAGTATCACCTGAGGGCTACAGCTGAGCCTGCCCCTCACAAGGTGCTGCACAAGCCTCTGGTAAAGCAGAGTCCCTGCCCCTGAGGGAGGGGAACCACCTTGCATGGGCGAGTTGGCCACGGTGGTCATGGAGTGGCCAAACTCCTCAGCTGCTGCTTGTGGTCAGCGCTGGCTGGAGCAGGACATCCCACGGGGATGATGGAGCAGGACATCCCATAGGGTTGATGGAGCAGGACGTCTCATAGAATTGATGGAGCAGGACATTCCACGGGGCTGATGGAGCAGGACATCCCACTGGATTGATGGAGCAGGACATCCCATGGGATTGATGGAGCAGGATGTCCCACTGGATTGATGGAGCAGGACATCCCATTGGACTCCAGTGCACCATAACTCCCCAGCAGCTGAGGTACTACAGCTCATTCCACACATATTTTATCCCACAGCAAAGGCAAAGCCATAAGAATGGGTGAAACACCTCTCAGTGCAGACCGTGTTGAGATGAATTGCACTGTTCCTACAGGAGGGCAGGAGCAGAGGTGAGACTTGTTCCCAAATCCCTGCTGACACAGGGAAATTGGATGGTGTGTTGGAGCTCTGGCTCTCCTGTGAGCCTGCGTGTATGGTCTGTGAATGTGGACTTCCCTCTCACATCTGTCCCCCATCTGAGGGGTCACAGACACACAAGGATAGCACAGGCTCTAATTATTGCATCTCATAAAGAAAACAAGTTTGGACTCAGGCTGCCAAGGAACTGGAGTTTCCCAAGTAAAAACACTTGTGCAAGCAATGGAAGCAAGAACTGAGTCTGACTTCACAGCTTACCAGGAGAGAAATAAAGAGGAGAAAAGAAAAGTAAAATTTCTTTCTATCTCACAAGGGAAAAGCAAAAAGAAGTGGATGATGTGCCACTGCCAGGATTAATGAGCTCTAGAACACCTAATAAAAGTGTTCAGGGACTTCTGCAATCTCAAACAGAAAGAGGCTGCAGAGAGATTTCACTCTTTTCACACATCCTACAGAAAAATCAGAAACAAAAGAAGGGATGCTCAGTTGCACTGCAGAGCAAAACACTGTGGGGCTCTGTGTTTAATTTGGAAGACAACACAGTTTGCCAGACAGGGGTGGGAGCATTTGTAGGACACAGGAACAAGCTGTCTTCAGTGGAAGATGTTTTTAAGAGAAACTGTCCCAGGCTGAGAGGAAAGCCCCTGCACTGCAGTGGCAGCTGGGTGACACAGGGGGAGTGAGTGCCAACAGCCATCAGTGGGAACAAAGAATGGGGAGCTGGGATGGAGGTTTGTGGGATGGACACAGATGGAGCATGAGCATCATGTTCCAGTAGAAATAGTATTTCCAAAGTCAGAGAAAAGGATATCCAGCTTACAAAAGTCTGGTGACTGCTAGAGCCCTTTCACAGAATGAACCACAGAATGGTTTGGGTTTGGAGGGACCTTAAAAACCATCCAGTGCCATCCCCTGCCATGGGCAGGGACACCTTCCACTATCCCAGGTTGCTCCAGGCCCCATCCAATCCAGCCTTGGACACTTCCAGGGATCCAGGGGCAGCCACAGCTTCTCTGGGCACCCTGTGCCAGGGCCTCACCACCCTCACAGGGAGCAATTCCTTCCCAATATCCCATCTAACCCTGCCCTCTGGCAGTGGAAAGCCATTCCTCCTTGTCCTATCACTCCAGGCCCTTGTTCCCAGTCCCTCTTCATCTCTCTTGGAGCCCCTTTAGGCCCTGGAAGGGGCTCTGAGGTCTCCCTGGAGCCTTCTCCTCTCCAGGTGAACACCCCCAGCTCTCCCAGAGCAGAGGGGTTTCAGCCCAGGGACTGGCCACCTATTCCCATATCTGCACCTCTCAGGGGGAGGATCCAGGCAGCCCAACAATGCTTCACACTGAGCAATAGAACAGTAAAACATCTTCTGGAACTGGCCAAAGTCCATTGAGGGCCACAAGAGGCACGAGGAGGGAGCAGCTGTGCATACGAGCCCGGATGTTATTTGAAGGGATTTTACAGCAAGCTCAGTAGCTGAGAGCAGACACCATGATGCAGAGACACCACTCAAACCTGAGGGGAGCCAGAGGATTTGCCTGCTGGTCAAGCATGTAAGATGCAGAAAGTAGACGTGCAAATGGCACCACGACTGACAGGAGGACGAGTCTGGGCAGCCTCAAAAAATGCAGCCCAAGGCAAAACCTGTTTGGTGTGATGGAGCCTATTCATGCACTCACGACTCAAGGCGATGGCACAGGGGAACCAGCTGGAACATGAGTCACAGGAGACAGGTACCAACCCACAAAAACCAGTCAAGGCTGGCCAAAAGATGGCATGAGGGGCAGGAGAGAAAAACCCAGCCCAGATGGCACAGAAGGAAGGAGTTAGAAGACACAGAGCGAGCTGCAGCTCCACGAGGAGTGGAGCTACACCATGGGAGCAAGGCCCACCAAGCAAACTGGGCAGCCCAGCCCAGCCAGTTCTCCAGGAGAGGATAAAGAACTAAAAAAAAAAAAAAAAAGTCACTTTCAATCCACTGTACACCTCAGTTAAAGCAAGTGCATCTCCTCCTTGGCTTGTAAGTTCTGGGAAATCAAAACAGAGTTGTCACGTAAAATGGACTGTGTTTGTATCTACATAACTGGAATATTTCACATACAAAATGCTGAGAAAAATACAACGGGTGAGAAAAACATATTGTCCACACTCCACCAATAGCAGGTGGCCACCTGACATTCCTGGAAATAATTTAATTGCACCTACTGCATTAAAAAGGCCTCGAGCTTGTCGTGCATCGTGGCTGGGCCTCCCCTATAAAGAGGCATAAACCTCCCCAGTTTCCAGCTATTCAGCAGAAAAGAGCTACAGCACGGCTGAACTGGCTTGTGTTCATTCCTGCCGACCTCACAGGGAGAATAAATACATTGAACATCAAGAGGAGTCCAGGTATTACTCTAAGCAGGCTCTATATAATTACTAAAAATAGATGCTATGGAAAATCCGTGTGCTTTAAGCCACTGCAGCTTTGGGCCAAATTCCAGAGGCTGTCACAGCTGACAATGTGCACGTTTGTTCAGCAGCAGCACAGGCCACATCGAGCTGATTGGGGACATTATAATGTATGTTTTACTAATGAATTTTATGCTGGCCGTGCCAAATCAGCGAGTTTATTTGGGCACATTCCTGCAGATTGTACATCAGCTTGGAGCAGAAAGGAAATTCTTCACTTTTCCAGCGCTGTGGAATAAAGGGGATGTGTTCTCCCAGTCGAGGAGCACATTTGGCACACTGAACAAGGGTCTTGAAGGCTTTGAGGAGCGTCTGCTGCAGCATGATTAGAGTCTCTTTTGGAATGGACACTTTGGGGAAAAAAATATTTTTTTCTGTTGTATTTCCTATATAATCGGGGGGGGGGGGAACTGGGTAAATAATAGAAAAATCATTTTTGCTCTCAAGAAAATGCGTTTGGAGCCCAATGTCGTGTTGTGTCCATTAAGGAAGCAGGAAAGAGAGTGCCTCCCACTGCTCCTGCCCATCACTGCCCTCCTCTTCCAGCTGTGGCTGCAGGAGGTGAGTCCTCAGCACAGGATAAAAGGTGATTGTGTCGCTAAGGCTGCTTTGGGGCTCTCCTCAAAACTGGACCATGACCTTGCTCCCTTGGCTGTTTCCCATCTTCCTCCCTTTCCAAATATATCTCTCCCTCTCCTGGATGGCTGCAGCCCTGCATTAAGCACACCAGGAAAGCTCTCATTGCTCATCTCACCTGTGCTAGAGACAGGAAAATCTAGAAGAGCCTGGGTGAGCAGGGATGAGCAGAGCAGGCATCTGCATTTACAGTTCTGCTCCATTCCCTCTCAGGGCTCTAAGGGCTTAGCCAGGAGAGGAAACACAAGTATTGTTAGGCTGGGAGAGGAGTCAGCATTTCCAAGTGAAAACTTGTTCCATAGGCACAGTGTAAGCCGGGCAGAAAATCTCATTTCATACAATTTGTCACTCTACTTTGATTAAGTCTTATATTTTCCACGTTTTCCTCCCTCTGTGCTTCTCCATCCCTCTCTCCCCTCAAGCCGCCCGCTCGCCCCTCCACAATTCCCAGATCGTGCTTTAAACAACAATACCCCATCTGAAAGGCCATTATGCAGATCCATGAATACATAATTCAAAATCGAGCTACCACAACAGCCGCCCTTAACTTTTTTTTTTTTTTTTTTTTTTTTTTTTACCCCATTGTGGGCCGGGTGGCGACGTTCAGCTGCGACAGCCGACGGGGGAAATATGACACACGCAGGTTTTCCCACAGCCTTTCGCCCCCTTCCGCAGGCTAATCCCATTGAGAGCACAATCCAGCCCCGGCACAATGCAGGGATCCCCGCCGAGGGCCGGGCACTGGCCGCAGCTCAGGCACCCCGTGCCAGGGGGATCCCCTGCCACGGCTTGGATTTGGGGTTTGGAGGGGCAGGAAGAAGCCTCTGTGCAGGGATCCAAGTCTGGCTGAGGACGGTGGAGCCGCTGCGTGAGCTGGGATGTGGGAAGCATTCATTCGTGGCACGGCTGAAAGCAAAATTGTGACTGCGAAAAGGTTTGCTGCAGAATGAGGCGCCAGAAAAAACCCGAGTGCGTGAACATCCCGGTGCTCACACTGGTTTGTTTCTGCCTGTCGCCTTCCCCTTGCCTTTTTAGAGAACACTGAGAAACAAGGGTTTATAATAAGCATCCACACACCTCCAAACCAAAAGCAGCTCTTGCGGGGGTAACTGAGTGTATTTTGTCTGTGTAACCCAGGTAGGCTGGCCCAGGGTGTCACCTGAAATGTGGCTCTGCACACTCTGCCACCCCGTTAACTTGCCCAATAATCCAAATGCACCCTCAGTATCTGTAGAACAGCCCCTCTAATTCAGCCCCTAAATGACAATTTCTGATTAATGCCAGCCTAGTTTAGTGTTCTCAGTGCTTTGCAGGGGTTTCCCAGGCAGCTCCATTCTCTGAAGAGCAAACAGTGACGCCAAAGGTAATTTCGGCATTTAAATTAAACCACACAGTAGCTGTGAGGCATTTTTGCCTATTTCCAGACAACTGTAGTCAAAGCCAGTACACACAGCAACTCTGTGCCCTGTAAAGATCCCACACAAGAGAATGGGATAACCAACTCTTCAGCCAGTGGATTAACAGATTGTGAAAAGCCCGTCTCTAAAATTCACCACAAGCATTTCTAATGATCTGTGGGCGATGGGCTGATTTTTATTAAGTTTCCCACAAAGGTGAATTAGTGTCTTTCACTATGGCAACAGCAATAAAAGGATGTAGAATGAGTCCAAAAGGTCCTGGCTGCTGGGGAAATTGGTTGACATTCTGCAAGCCTATTCAACCAGGAAAGGATTTCATTACATGCTCTTCCCCCAGGTTGGTGGCTCCCATCAAGTGTTCCCCTTCAGCCAACAGCCGGGGATGGGACAGGAAGGGTGCATCTTAGAATCTCAATCACAGAACTGGAGAATAATTGAGGTGGGAAGGAAGGACTTTTAGAGGTCAGCTGGTCCAGCTTCCTGCTATCCAAACATTTCCATTCAACTGTGCTTTTCATTCACAAACATTCTCTCGCAATTTGTCCTCGAGCTTCACCTTCTTTGCCATTTTCTTGATGGATCAACTCCTTGGTGGGCTCTACCCCACCCTGCAGCACACACAGTGGTTCTCTGCACTTGCAATCCCTTCATGGAATCACAGAATCACTGAGGCTGGAAAAGCCTTCCAAGATCATCGAGTCCGTCCATCAACCCAACGCTGCCAAAGCCACCACTGCCCCATGTCCCCAAGTGCCACATCCACAGAGCTTTTAAATCCCTCCAGGGATGGGGATTCCAACACTGCCCTGGGCAGCTGTGTCAGAGCTGGACAAACCTTTCTGTGAAGAATTTTTTTCCTAATATCCAATTGAAACCTCTCCTGGAACAGCTTGAGGCCATTTCCTCTTGTCCTGTCCCTTGTTCCCTGGGAGCAGAGCTCAACCCCAAGCCCTCCTGTTAGGGAGTTGTGCAGAGCCACAAGGTCCCTCCTGAGCCTCCTTTTCTCCAGGCTGAGCCCCTTTCCCAGCTCCCTCAGCCTCTCCTGGGGCTCCAGACCCTTCCCCAGCCCCTTTCCCTTCCCTGGACATGCTCCAGCCCCTCAATGTCCCTGTCTGAGGATGTCAGAGTTCCTGGTGGGGCTGATTAAATATCATCCCCTGTTTTTTCAGCAGGAGGAATGGTGCATCTGAAGGATTAAGTGGCTCAGCACATTCCTCTTGTCAGGCTTGGCCTGAACACAGCAAAATGGAGCATCACAACAGCTCTGAGGAGCCTTTGCTTCCAGAGGGGAATCCAAACTGCCTCGTCAGAGCAAACACCAGCAGCAAGGAGGGACCAAAGCAGGGAAAAGGAACTGGAAGGAGTGCTTGAGGTCACAGCCTGAGAGCCCTAATCAATAAAAATAAATGGTAATCTTCCCCCAAGGAAATGTTCTGTACCTTTCAATCTCATTTCGTCTGGAGCTGATCTAAGCAGAGGGGAAAGGCATTGACTTTCGTTACTTTTATTTACTGAAATGCTCTGTACATTGACTGTCTTAGCTGCGACTCCACTGTCATCTCACCTCACTTGAAATTCTTGCAGTTTGATAAACGATTTGTGGAGAGGGCTGGCATCACTTCTTCCTTCTACAGCACTCTCAATAGAGTATGTTCTTAAAGCACAGATCCCCCAAACACCAGGGGGAAGAAACCTTTCAGGATAGCAGCTGCACACTGCATATGTGCTGTGTTTATGGAGAGAGTAAACATAAAAACCAGACACATTTGGTTTTAATTCACTTTGACTGACCCAAGGAGTCCTCCCCAGAGATAATACTCAGGTCAGCACATAAATATTCAAGTAAGTGTGCACAATTTTTGCTGCGTGTTAAAAAAGCCAGAAAGATGTGTGGGGAAGGATTTCTGAGTAAAGACACTGACACAAAACTGGTTTTATTCGTGGGCTAATTCAGCAGCCGTTGCAGCAGCACTCGCCACGGCACAGCTCAGCCCGTGTGAAACCTGCTCCTGGAGGCAGAAGCACCTCATGTCACCAGAGGCAAGAGTCAGAGGCTCAGACACAACACACGGAATAATCTCCAACCCTGCAAAGAGCCTCACTGCAGCCAACAGATGAAATCACGGGCTCAGATATCATTCAACACCGCTATCGCAACTTGATCCACGATTACAGCTTCTGGGAAAATGCTCCCACTTCTCCCATCCAGCCAGTTTTTAAGCGGGTTGAAGGAACTTTGTCACAGAAGAGCAGATTTTCTATTAGTTCTATTTTATATTAGTCCTTTACAGCAACAAAAATCTGGAAGCAGATGCCAGAACACGGTCCTTTAAATTATAACCAAAATGCTGTAAGGTTTTACATCCTCTGCTGCAAGGCTGGACCACACTGTGGTGTCCTGGCTCTCGTGGACTCCACCTCATCAAAACATTCCTCGTGGGTTTAGCCTTAAGCATCTGTTTATGTGTCGTGCTGAGCCCAAGCCCTGCAAGGCAACAGCTCCTTTTGTTGATAATGGTGACAATTTCAGTGCTTTTTAAAATGAAGCTTAAGTGGTCCCCAACTCAAATCTCTTACACTGCTTTGAAATTTGAAAATCTCAAATTCACTTTCAACAGAGATGGAGCTGGAAGCACAGGAGGACAGCCGTGATGGGCACCAATTTATCTTAATTCTCCAAATTCAAGCCAACTGCTCTCAGTATTATTCCACTGAGGAGGTGATATTGATGAAACTCAGCCAAATATGAGGGCAAAATCTCTTTTTTCAATTAGATTTCTTTTTTAACATCTCCAAAACAGAGTTCCACTGCGCGACAACATCTTGAATTAATTGAGCTACGGCCAATCCTCGTTCTTTTTTGTGTACTATGAAATGTAGGAAACACAGATGCTGCCTGTTTAAACTGTCAAACAAGTTTCCTGATGGTAGCTCTCGTGTCTGCTACAGACTTGTTGGTTTAACAAATGTTGTGAATGCAAAGTTGGAACATGTGTGTAAATATTCCAAGCCACAAACATCGGAACCATCAGAAACCTGGTGAAGGTTTGTACCAACTCTGACAGCTCCAAATTTTACCATTTTCTATTTCAAATACAACCACACTTAACTGTGAAAAACCTCATCACCCAAAACAGGAGACTTGCATAGAACTGCAGGCAGCTGAGTGAATACTTGGCACAGGAAAAGCCTTTCATTTTTCTTAGTTCAAGCTAACAACAAAAACAATACTGCAGGTAATTTATGGCCCTCCTTACTACTACAACCCTTGAAAAACAGGAGGATTAACTTGGTGAGGACATTGTGAAATCTCAGCTAATGCACCTGATGGCCAGATACCATCTTTCCACACACATTTCCATAGGTAGAATTGTCGAGCAGTGTGCCAAGCACGAGCTCCTGATGGACCTGACACACCAAAGGAACCCGTGCAGGTGTGCAGCAGGAAAAGGGACAAGGCCACGGGTGAAAACTCTCAGAAAGGGGTGAAATCACGAGAGATGTGGTTATTCTACTGAGCTTGTGATGTCAGAGGTAAACACAATTAAGACAAACCACTGAGCTTATAAATTCATATTCCACCCTAACATCAACATTTTTTTGGAGGGGGGATTCCAACAGCTTGGCTATAGTATGTGGCTATGTCTCGATCCAGAGGATTTTTATTTCCAGTAAAAACAAGATGTATAGACAATTATTAGCTGTATTTTTAGTACCACCAGAAGGTTCAGGAGATTGTAAACCTGATTTTACTTACTATAAAATACAATAATGAACATTGGTACAGAGAGGTTTGAGAGGAATCCCAGATGTTGGCTGGGAGAGGAACTGGGGAACTGTTTTCTTCTCTTGTCAAACTCCTTATTAAATATCCAATTATTGTCAGAATTGAACTTTTTAATAAATACCCACCTATTTCTACACATCACCAGTGATTGCAGGGCTTCTAATGAGGATGGACTGCTGACTTTTAAAGCCACCATTTCACTTGTGCTTGATGCAGAGTAAATGAACATGCTGATGGAGCCCATTCAGAAGCAGTTTGGTGAGGGCCAGATATGGGTGTATTTGACTTCCCTGACCTCACCTTTAAGAAAAGTGGAGTCACTTCTAAAGGCTTCAACAAATACAGAAGGGCAGAAAACCATTCCCACTCAGCTGCCTGGATTTTAATCTCTTACCTGGCACGGGGTCACACTCAGGGAGAGCGGTTCAGTGACGTTGGGACGTTGGGAGACTTCAAAGCACTTTCAAGAACCAGCAAATTAAAAAAAGAAGGTTCCCATGGGGAGAGTCATGACATTGAGAAGCTGCAGCTCGGAGGCATTTTGGATCAATGTACAGCGTGCTGCTCATGGGGCTTGATGAAACAATTACAGCCCTGCCGCTGATTGCCTTTGTTTTGTCCCACGAATCAATAGAATATCCACTGTAAATGTCAACGTGCTCCTGCTCTCCCAGGTCACTCTGCAAGGTAACAATGAACACACACAGCACTTGGCTAAACCTGCTTCTGAACTCCTGTTACAGGCAAATGTCTCCGTTTCTAAGAAGTCTAAAGAACTGAAAGATGCTCGTATGTGCAGCAGAAACACTGAGGCAGCAACAGCAAAAAAGAAACACAAAAGAAGTGTGGATGGAAAAGCAGCTGTTAGAAAGTATCAGAATCTTCAGGCATACAAAGTGCATTCCTCTCTGCATATGGGAGGTGTATTTTGACAACTTCACTGCTTTGGACAGATTGGGTTTTTTTTTTTAGGAGAGTTCTGTCTTTTCAGTAATGGGTATTTTTAACTTTAGCAAATCTCATTTTTCTATTTAATTGCTCTGCTTTTTCCCAATGTGTAAATACGAACTATTTTGATTTTACAGTACAAGGCAGTAAGAGAAAAATATAAATTTAACATATTAAAATCTGACCAAAAGAAGATGCAGAAGCTCCGATTTCATCATACTGCACTGGGTTCCTAGAATATCTCCATCTTATGAAACTGGATGAACACAGGATGAAAACTTCCTGAATACAGGAGGTTGGAGAGGATCACCTGGATGGATTTGAGGTGAGGGGTGTCAGGAATGATCCAAGGCCAGGCTGGATGGGGCTTTGAGCAGCCTGGTCTAGTGGCAGATATCCCTGCCCAGGAAAAGCAGTTTTTCACTCCCTTTACCACAGCCAGCTTAGTAAGAAAAATGTTCAAGACATCTGGGATTTTATGGATGGCAAAAATTTCAGGGATGAGGATAATCTCAGTCTGAGGACACACACAGCAGCTGCTGCAGCCAGGCCTCTTCCAGGTTTCTGGGCACTTCAACAGTGTATTTGTATGAAAAATAATAATTAATTTAAAATTGGGAACCTTGCTTTTTCAGCTGATGTGTCTTTGCTTTCACCTTGAGCAACAGAGACAAATATAACCACAAAACAAATGGGTTGCAGTGCCCTTGGAAATGAAGTGTTGCAGTCTCCTGACCTCTTATTTCACGACTGGAAACCTTATTTCAACATCATTTTACTCCCTGCACAGGTGAGAAAGAAATCCTGGTGTCAAAGTAAGGTTAAGGACGAAAGAGGGATAAGGAGAGAGCAAACAAATAATGCACATTAGACATTTTGAATGCTCCAGCTGCACATGGTTTGGCTGGAACATGGAAAGGAGCAGCACCAAAACCATTTTGGGACAGGTAAATCTGCCAGCTGACCCCTCTGTAATTGTCCTGTGGATCTGGATTTCAGTAATAAAGTGGTAGTATAACATATCTAATAAATTCAGTGTTAAAAAATCTAGATTATTTGTCTTGAAACAGCTTTTAATCCTGATTTTTAACAAATTCAACTAAAACACCACTGAACTTTGTCAACCCCACCTGTCAATTTTAAATTTTTTTTCTGGTAGACCCCAATTAAAAGCAGAGTGGAAAAATTAAACTCAGAGTGAGATATCAATAAAAGAGACGCAGAAAATTTGGATAATCAGACAAGAAATAACATTAATGCTGCAATGACCTGAGCAGGCTGAAAATGCCATCTGGTGGTTGCAGGTTCAGAGCAGAAAAGGAGAGAAAAATTGTGTTTGCTGGGACAGTAAGGGTTGGTTCTCCACCATGTTTTACTGAAGTTTGGTAGATAAACAGCAAATATGGATCTGTGTTAAACAGAAAAATCAGTTAGGATAGTGATTGTAATTTTGAAAAAGTAACATTTATTTGCCAATGTAAGTCACTGAAATAATTATTGCTTCGATTACTGGAGCAGCTGGTACCAGGGCACTGCACTAAAACATGGATCACTTATATGATACAATAGAAGATACACTTAATCTTGCTTAAGGAAGCTGAATAAACTATCTTAAAGACATGGATTTTGGAAAGGTAATTGGGATCGGTTTGTTTAGAAAAAACACAGTAGGTTGAGCTGGTAACAAACTTCAACCAGGTCTGGGGCTGCTGCTGCAAAGAGGAACCTCAGCGATGGCCGTGCACAGGCAGCACCAACCAAACCAGGGTCACTTGCAACCAAGAGGATGAAAATGAGATAGAGGCTATTAAAAACTTTCAATATTTAAGTATTCACTGCACAGAATCAGTCCAAGGAGCTTTGCTGGAGATGAATGCTCACAGTGAGGGATCCTCTCAGGGTGGTGGATGTGTCCTTGCTCCGCTCCTGGAGGAGAGAGGGGAGAAGCAACAAATACTTTTTGAAAGTCCCCTGCAGCCCTCACTTTTTTTTTGCAGACATGGAGTGAGAATTCCAATAGAATTCATGTGATTTCATTCCTTAACTCAAGCTTTCTGCCATAAATACAGTGCACTGCCCTTAATTTATTTTTCTGTTCCACAATGCCCCATTGATTCTTCCCGGACAATGACAATCAGATGTCACAGACAAAGGGAAATGAATGAAATCTGACACATTTATTTAAGCCTGCAGCAGACTAAATTATAAATAAATCCTGCTTTTTCTGCAGCACAAAGGTTGCAGACTGACTGTCCCTGTGGACTCTGCTCTCTTCTCACTACTTAACAGACTTTCCAACACTTTCTTTTGTCCTGATAGCAATCTCTCAGCAGGACTTTTGGCAGACACATGTATTATGTGTCAAAAGTGAAGTGGAAATAACTGATGGGAAGCACAAAAATCTGATGGGAATAGTTATAATAAGGAAATGAATAAACATCAAAACAGTAAAACATAACCAGAAAGAATACAGCCAGAAAGCTTCTGAGCTGCTACTTGTCTGAGATGAGCAGTAAGGCCATTTTCAGAGTTAAGATTGTTCTGTATTAATACAGACAGCATTAACACATGCTGCACTTAGGTTTATATGTTAATTTAATTCATTTCCATTCTTATTTTAATGCTGTTAGAAAACAAGAGCTCTCACGAGATGAGCTTTAAACGTGCTATAAAAGGCATACAGTAGATTAATTTCTAGAACACTTTTATTTAGAAACCCACTGACCACAACTAGCTACATTTAGGATGAGTTACTATTGTACCTCTGCTCCTATGATCCATCACTTTGACTAACCTAAAAAACCCAAACCATTTGGCAAGTGGAAAAGTAATCCAGCTTTTTTACACTCAGTCTGTGGGACTGAAGGTGCTGCTTTATAAATACATTGGGTACAAGACGTGGCTACAGTGCCTTGGGAAACGCTGATGATTCCCTGAAAAGTGAAGATTTCTGCCCTAAAATTGCCTCCACCCCTCCAAACACAGATTCTTCCTGTAGCAGGGCTGGGACAGAATGAGCAAGAAGAGACATTAAGGCTTGAGTAGAGATGAAGAGTCTGATCAGGACAGCACTTAATGCATGTCTGGAGGATTATCTGGGACAACCAGGATGAGAAGGGATTCAGGAACATGTGGCTGATCAGGCTGGAGCTTCAGAGTGATCACCTGGCAAAGAAACTCACAGAACTTCCAAAGGATTGATGGATGTAGACTCCAGGAACAGAAGAAGTCCCACCAACATTTCAAGCCACGGTGGTGCTGGGCTTTGAGAAAAGTCTCACTGAGGAATCCAGAATTAGCTGGAATTCTGCCTCATTCAGCCAGAAAACGAAGCAATGTTTGGTTATCTTTATGCACACAACCCAGATTTCTGTGTTGCTGGTTTGGCTCCTTAATTCAGGACAGGTTTTTGTTCAACCAAGCTGAACTCAAATAAATAACTACTCCTGTCTAGTCTCCATTTGTGAAAAGTCTCTTTATTTTATTCTACTCAGAAATGAATTATAAATTATATTTCATGCAATCTCTTCATTAATCTGTCTGGCTGGAACGAAAACTTAGTTCCAAAACAAGTCATGTGTTTTGAACATGATTTTAAACTTGCAGGTATCCATTCTAATCACTGCTACCCTTTGATGGATTCTTTGATTTTGCTGTTCACTGGACACTTGGTCAATCTCCAGGATAATGAAATTCCTACAGCCTAATGCAGAAATCACATTCAGAGCTATTATTTCTTATAATAATTCACAGAGACTGGAAATAACTTTATTTTCTACACTTGCAAGTCAAACAGGCCTGCTAAAAAGCAATTACAAACTCAACATGCGGGTTCTTTTGCATTTACTGACACGTGTTGACGCTGGAAATGTGTAAGCTTCCCATTTCTTTCCAATTAAAACAAAAAATGGCATTTTTTTAGCACTGGTCACAACTGTGCATTTTCTTACCACCATTTTATGCTCATTTATCAACAGATGACAGAACAAGGCAACCTTACATTGGGGATTGACTCTCACAAACCAGCTACACTACAAAAACTCTTATAAAATAGTTTGTGCTAAGTTAAATATATCTGAATACAATAATTGTCAGTGACAATATATTAAATAAAAAATTGTAATAGTGGCGAATTTTCAGCTCGACTGAAGTCACAGGCAGAATTTACAGAACTTCATCCTCAGCCTCTGTCCCCCTTGTAAAAACAGGAATAGAGGTTTCAGTCCTCAAAAATACTGCACCAGTTTCCTTCTAAAATAACACTCCAATGAGTCAGATCTCAGCAAACCACACCAGATGAACTCAGTTGCCTGGTTTTGCTTTTTAATATAAATCCATATTTGAGTTGAGTAAGAGCCAGGAGCCCAGTCTGCTGTGGTGCTGCAGTCCCAGTGCAGGTCAGAAAGTGAAAGCACCATTTCAGCCTCACAGGAAATGGTCATTTACCTCGAGTGGTCAATCTAAGGACAACTTCAAGCTGTGCTCAGTTTTCAGGTTTATACTTATCTCACTTTCCTTTAGCTGCAGTCCTTAACAGCTCCCCAAGAGAAACAGAGCATCAGATAAAAGTCTAATCCAAGGCATATCAGTAACAAATATGGGCACAAAGAGATGGAGCTCTCCAGGAGCTCTCAGTGGGGACATTAAGTCTGCTCCCTCGAAATTTAACAGAAACTTTAACTTCTCCAGGAGCTCAGCGAGGCCATCATTAAATGGCTTTGATAACCTTTAAGATTTTGCAATTCATTGTGAAATTCCTCAGCGCTTGTTAACTGATTTTAGATCATATAAAAGGTTTTTCTCATTTATTTTGGTTGCGAGCCATATGGGCATCACCACTTCTCAGCACACTGTGTAGGCAGAAAATGTTACGCTACTGGACAGAGTGGTAAAAGTATTTTCTCCACAGAAAGGAACTCTTCATAATAATCTTCATGAGGATTATTTAGTGGTTCTCCCCATGGCAGGAGGCTGAGGTAAGGCATGGACAAAGGAGAAGGTACAGTGCAAAGAAACTTCTCAGTACCAGGCAACAGATAAACACACACCAGATACGATGCTGACATGAATGACCACTTCTGTTGCAGACTGGGAGTAGATCAATACTATACAGCCCAATTAATAAAACATAAAATGACTTTTCAAAGTTGCTATTGAAGCTGTACTCTCAATCAATAATATTACAACATTACACTAATTTCATATCAAACAGATATGGAAAAACAAAGTTAAATCTGCATTGCACTTGATTCCCCAAGTTCTTACGTCTGCTCCACATAAAAATTAATGATTAATAATATTGGCCAAGTGTTTAAAATTAAATCAATGAACCCATGAATGATAGGAGATGTAACCCTCAGAGGGTAAAACTGAATTTGTTTCCTTTCTGGGGGAAAACCACCCATATATCCTTGAATGAGAATCTTTGTTCAAAGGCTAACAGGAAACTCCAAGTTGATTCAAGGTAAATACCAGCCCCTGTTATCCAAGAAGATAAGAAACACAAATGCATTGGTAATGTTACAATGTTGTAATACATTACTGAATTATACAACAGTGTTATTTCCCCAAATTCCTACAACTTGTATGACTTGATAGGGACACAGACAACGTTCATTTAATAGATAGAGATAATAAAGTGCTTTCATAAAGGATCACAACTTCCTGTGTTTCCAACAGAAGTATTTAGTAAAATGTTATTGAAGATGTTAACCCGTGAGCTGCTGCACCAGAAACAAAACAGTCAGTAAAAAAGCAGGAATATGATATTTAAGTCTTCCTGTACAATTCTGCAGAAAAAAAGCACCTGCAACAAAACCCAGCAGTGGTACCTCATGTCTTTTTTTTGTTAGCATAGTTCTGAAATGTGCACTGAGAGCTCCAGGATAAACCTTCCGAGCTCTATTTCACATTAGCCATGTGCATTGAAATACCCACTCTTGTTAGACAAAGGATAAGGCTTATACCAAAAACCACTGTGCCACTTGGCTGCATATCTTTGGTATATTTATAGTGCAACTGTTCTGCTTCTTCTCTGAAGGGGAAAGTTTTCCAAAGCACTGCATCCCCTGCCACTGAGAACCTACCACGAACTCCTACACTCACTAGGACCTCTGACACCGACTTACTGCTTTAAACAAATGAAGAATGTGCAGTGAAAATAATTTCTTCCTGTTTTTTAAACATACTGCTGAAATAAAATCGTATCATGCCAGAAAAAAAATAGCACGTTTCAGTCCTCTTGCAAGATTTTAGGAGCGTACAAATGCGAGCACAAATTTCACAGCAATTTTTAACGACAGATATCCAAGGTGCTATTTGAAAACATCTGTAATTTACTGATTGTTAATCTAGATTCAGTCAACCTTCGTCTCTACAGGAAAAAAAAAAAGACACCTGTTTTTCATTTTGCTTAGATACTTAGAATTATTCACAATGCATAGAAAGGCTAGAACTACTTAATTAAAATATACTGCAAGCGTGTTTTTCTAAACTTATATTGCTAAAGCCTTGCTGTGCTGTAGGATTTATTGGAGTTGGCCTTTACACACAGTACCTTGTATTGACATAAGCCTGGCTATACACCTGTGTTTCAGCCTGTCTGAGTGGGCACACCAGCACACGACTATGGTACAGATCATCCATAGTGGCAGTGCAATGAAATGTAGCGCCATTGAAATGCCATTTCATGGGTTTTCAACTCCTGAACAGCAGCATTCTCTCTGAACAGGTCTGTCCCACCAGACTTGCATATTGCTGAACGCTGGCTTCGTCACTTGGCCCCTTCCTCCTCTTCTTGTACACGCTGTAAGGCATCACGGTTCTCTTGTGGAGCACTCTCACCCTGCCCAGCTCCTTCAGGCGACCTTCATCGACTGCAGAGGCAATCAGAGAACACAAAATTCAGTTATTTATAGTGCCCACACCACCTTAATTTATGCCACTAACTTCAATATGCATAATGAAAACCGCATGAAGTAAGAGAAGTCATCTGCAGATGAAAGCAGAGCTGAGCTGCAGAGCAGTCTTGAATCGGGGCTGGAAACAAAACCCAGCCTGCAAAAGGAGCTGTGTTTGCAACGTGTGAAAAGGTAAATTGTGCATCACATGTTTCTAATGGTGATGGATGGCATTTCTGAATACACTTCTACTGCTGTATTTTAAAATTCACGTTCATTTAGTGCTCCTGGAGCCAGAAGTCAAACTCTATCTGGGAAAGACTCAAACAGAACTGACTAGGAGAGACTTGCCATTGCTGTACCCCTTGCAAAACCCACCAGCAGCAACTGGGACAAATGTATTAAGACCAGCAAGAAGCCTCCAGGCTGTTTCCTTAGGTAAGCATCAGGCAATAAACCACCTTCCCAGGTGAAACTCCCTGGCCCTCCAGCCCCAGTCCTTTTTTCCCTCATTTATACTGGTTTCTGAGTTCCATTCTAGGGGTCATATGTCCTTACTTAACTCTGATCCCTGAGCTCTGTAGATCAACAGAGTGAGCAGTGCAAGCACTCCCTGGGTGGGTACAACACAACTCCTCTTCAAAGATACACACACCACAGTTAAACCTTATTACCTTCACTTACCCCTTGTGACTTAACTTATCCAGAATCACACACGTAAGATTGCCGTTGAACAAGTTAAAACTTCCTTATTTTTCTGAATCCCATTGATGCTCCTACTGCTGAATAATAACGTTATATAGCTGCTGTGTGTGAGAAGAATTTGCTCTACAGTGCTAGAAAACTCTTCAAAGCAACTCAGAGAACGTGCCACACATCTGAGGCCACTGCAGGATAAATTAATAAAATTATTACAAAATAGTGGGAAAACAAATCTTGGACTTTTCTGAACTTTAGGTTCAAAAAGTCACCAAGAAGAATCAACCCAGAATCTGAAACGCAAGTCTGAGAATAGAACCATAAAAATTCCAGGAAAAATAGAGATGCTTACTGGAATGTCAGTATTTTGGGACATAAACTATGCAAAGACTTCCTTTTGGACCTTCTTTCTGCTTTTACTTAATGCTTCTTTATGTTTTAAGACAAAGGAGGCCATGAAATGCTTTTCTGTGCAAGACATTCTGAAGAACCTGCCCCTGTTCATCCACAGAAATGGCCTATAAACTTTTTTCTGCTGATTGCCTGAATTTAGCATGTGAAACTTAATGAAGGCTGCTTTACCAAGTTTGCAATGACTTCATTACTTTTATCCATGTTTTGATTCCTGACATGAAAGCACAATGTGTTTCTTAAGACTTAACCAGGAAAACATGGTTTGAAGGAAGAAAATCTGAGTAGTACTTGCTAAGATTGTGCTCTCCACTAATTATTGTTGGCAATTGCTTTAGATAAACACCAAGTCAAAAACACTTTATGGCTTTCTCTCCCTCTTTGAAATCCATCAGGGTTTTGATGTGTGGCCAACACCTCCCTGATATCCCAATAGGTTGGTTTTACTACCAGCCCTTCTGCCTCTTCTGTTACATCCTCCTCCTTCCTGAGAGTTCACCAAGGAAAAAATTCAAGTTTAGCTTCTGGAGGTGACACAAGTGTAAAGTTATTTTAACTTCTTAAATTGGAAAGTTTATATTTACTGCACCTCTAGGCTGACTCTAAGTCTGTGCCCTGAGATGGATTTCGGCCAAGCTGAGCCCTCACAGCTCCGTGCCAAAAGCACTTCAGAGCTGTTCCCTACTCACTGCTTGATACTCATTGATTTCAAACACTCCCAAAGCCTGATACTCTGGGTGAGTTCATCTTCTGGCTTGCAGTGCTGCTGGCCCCAGATTTGATTTCTTTGAGTGACTAAAGCTACTGTACCTTTGGTTTCACTGCAGCTTTCCTGGCTCAGCTGAACTCTCTTCTTGCTGCTCAGCATTTGTGCCCTTACTCCACTTCTACTCGTTGCCTCCTTGCCATGAAAAATAACATTCCAAATTTCTACAATGATTACCTGTTCTTCCACTGACTCCCCTCAAAATAAAAGCTTTAATAACAAAAATAACTTTCTGTATAAGTACTTAAATGTATGTAATTTAAACTCCATCTGAAAAAGAAACCTTTTACTGAGATCTTAAGTGTAAGTAAAATAATCTCAGGTACATAGTTAAGCTTTTAGAGAAGGCAAATAGGAACTTGTGTCACCATCATAACAAACCTGAAAGTCAAAACTCAACCACCTTTGCTTTTGGTCTGGAGGCAACATCATAGGAATTCAGGAAACTATTCCCCTTAAGCACAATTTAAACATAAGCAGAATAAATTTAAGATAATTTAATGGAAAATAAAAGCAGATTGGGCTCTGGCACACTTTTAACAAAGAAATTACTCTCCCAATAAGAAAAATTAAATATCTGCTCCTGCTGAATGGCACATGGCAAAATTTGCTTTCTATTCAAGATGACGCCAATTGAATTCTAAGAGGCCTTCCGTGATGCTGGGATACAGCAGCAATCACAATCCAAAATGAGACCAAATGCTTTATTAAATAAAGTTCCTTGCCGCAAATAGGAAAAACCCATCCTATTATTTCCAAGCTTTAGTAAAGAAATTTTATTTAGTGGCTTCCATTTCTGGAAAGACCCTGACTGATCAGATAGTGGAACAGTATGTTAGGGTAACTTCAGTCATTACTGTAATTACTGAATGCAGTACTGTTACCATTAGAAAGTTTTTTAAAAGGGCTTATTCTTTCCTCCTCACATTTTTTTCATTTTTCACCTCCTGAGCTGTTGATTTATTGTAGTCTACAGAGAGACACAGTCATTTGACATAAAAAACATACAAGGTTTCATCCCTTAATTCAGTTACATCTATCAATGTAGTCTGGGTGGTAGATACACAAAATACAGAGCAATCAATTATGTAGATTGAAAGTTTCTGTAATCTTAGGAAACTGGGCAACTGCAGCTGCCAGCCAACTGAAAACAGAAATATTATCCTGCAAGTCTCAGAGCTAAAAATACAGGTGAATTCTTGTTGGATAAATTACCTGTCACTTCTTTCTTTTCTCTCTATACTCCTAAAGCAGCCAATTATTTATGCTGCAGTTGCCTATTGAAATTTGAATATAGGAGAGATTTCACTTAGAATTCAACCTTGCCACCGTGACCCCATAAAGACTGCACAGAGGTGTTAAAATGTTCTGTTCCCAGCTCAGAACCACCTTTAAATGGAATTCACACATGGAGGATTTCCTTTCTGAAAACACAAAGCCTATCAGACACGTTCCCAAGTACCAGCAGGAAACAAAGCCAGGAGTAGGAGTGATGCAAAGGCTCCCCATGCAATGGGACATCTCGGCAGGCACTGGTTTGAGTTCCTGACCCAGCTCACACATCCACCTCCACCAAAAGTGCTCAAAGGCAGCCCCAGCCTGCACTCACCCCAAAAAAAGGCTTTTACATTCCAGGCATGAGGAGGAACATGAGGAGTAGGAAGCCTGACAAACTCCTGTACAATCCAGTCCTTATTTCTTTGCACAACCCAAATCAACTTCCCCCTAAAAGTACGAGCTCCCTCCCAAAACCAAAACATCATTTTCAAATGCTGATATGCATTCCTGCTGAAACACCAGCATGAAATAAGGAGGAGTGATTTCACCTTTTTAATTCACAGCAACAACAAGGTGGACAGCAGCGTGCTTTTTTAGAGAAATCCAGAATTTCATGGTTGGGATTTTTTTTCTTACAGCTCAGGAGTGGATTAGCATTTTTCTGATGTTATTTTGGGAAGCCCACATCCAAATATTTTTATTCTTCACATGCATTAACCTTTATTATTACTCCCTAATATAAGCTGAAGTGAAAAACAGCTCCATCTGGTCAGAAAGCTGGGTAAGCACATGCTAAGCTGGACAAGAGAGACTTGGAGCAGACAGTGAGCTCTGTAAGAGCCTGGGAGCCAACACCACGCTGGAAAAAGGGCAATGGCTCAAAGGCTTCTGTAGCAAACTATTACTAAATCAGCTTTTTGGGGGTGGCTGAGTTGGGCCAAGCTGGCTTTCATCAACAGTGATGAGGAAGGGCAGCCTGAGCAGCAGCATCCTCTACTGCTCCTCTTTAGAGCCATGGCATCTCTTCCCTCTTCCCCTTGGACAGACTCCTCACAAAAATGACATTTTTTAATTTCTCAGGGGTATAATCTAGAGATGGAAGCAATCGAACTTTTCTTTTAAAGTGCTTTTTTCCACTTACAGGAAAACAAGTGAAGAAATAGTTAAAAGTAAAGTGACACATTTATTGACTTTCCTATTTTCTAAACAGGAGAAAGGACAACTGCCAATTTCCAAAACAACCCACATTAGTAACAGGAAAATATTTCTTACATATTCTGTACAGAATTGACTCAGAATTAGTAACAAGACTTACTGAGGACTGGCATTTCTAACTCACAAAAAGAAATGTGGAACTCCCGCTAAACTCTGAAATGTTTAGCAACATTTTTTAACATTTTAACATTTAGCTGGTTTTGATCATAAGTTTCAGTTTCTTTAAATGCTCCTTCAACTCCCTGGGATAATGAAAGTATTTGGCTATTGTCACTTCGTAATTCTGCATCCATACTACACAGAGAACCTGGATTTTTTCCCCCACCATAGCAGTATAAAACAGTGAAAGAAAGAAAAGAAAAGGCAAAGAACCAATCCTAATTCAAAAATTAAAATATTTAAACCTGTGTCAATAACTGAAATCTGTGATTCACTTTGAAAGCAGACATTGAAGGAAACTCACATTATAAATTTTCTTTTTGCTTAAAAATGGAAAGAATTATTTTCCCCCTAAGCATTAAATCCACAGAACAAAAAGTATGAAGATAAACACTTGACAATTGCTGCATTTCCAGCCCGTGGATGTGCTGGGGTTTTGATTTTGTTTCATGTTGCTTATGGTTTTTAATTTTCAATTTTGAAGCACTGAGGATTTGCATAGTTTATAAAGACAAACAGAATGTTCCCATTTTTATAATCAAAGAAAAAAAAATTTTAAAATTCAATTTACAGGGAGATTAAAAATTTCATGATACTCAAGCCTTCAAACCAGGTGTAAAAATGATGAAAAGAAGCACCATCCCTTGCTGGTTACACAATGGTGATGTTAATTTATCTGAGAAACACTACAGCCTTGTTGAATTTTTTTTTAAAGAAAAGCTACATCTGGTTTACATGACCTTGTCGCAGTTAATGATCAATGATTTTAAAACAAAGAAACTGCAAAAGGAAGAAACACATTAACTTTTCAAAATTTATGACTGAAACATAGGAGATACTAATTACTGGAAATCGAAAATTATTCCACTGCAGTCAGGAGCCAAATCTTTCTGACCTTTGAATTTAAGCTCATTTCTTGATCAATTTAAAGCTTAATTTCTTTTGTTCGCCAGCAAAGTATAAGACATTATCCTCAAAACCAAAAGGGACAATCAGCAATACCCATGAATAGTCATATTTATACAAAATAGTGAGCTGAAATATGCTTTTTCTCATATTGCTTCTTTCAAACTAGACTCATACATTACGGAATATTAAACACCCCTGTGCCTTGGGGTACAAAAATACTAACTCAAACCAAAATAAGAGTACAGTTAAAATGAAGCATAAACAACAACACACAAAAATTCAATGAAAAGAATTCTTAATTAAAACCAGAAAGCACAAGTCACAAAGGAAGTACAGTAAAATGCTCAGGATATTCTCAATCAGCCAAATCTTTACAGTTACTCTAAGAAAAAAAAAAGGAACTTTTGAAACCACTGTTCAAAAAGAACACGTCTGTAAGTGGAAAAAGGCACCTTTATCAAAACATTACCGATGATCCTTAGAACAGGGAAATTGCAATTTACAGGTATAGGGATCCTTAAAACGGGCAAAGACAGGAAGTTGCAACCAGGGGAAATCCTGAAGGCATCTTCCAACCCAAACTTTTGGGCTTTTTGCCTGGACTCCCACAGCTAGTTTCTGATGTGCAGCTCCACGCGGAGGAGCAGCAGCCGATCGCGCGGCGGAACGCGCTCGCCCCGCTGTGCCGCGGAAACAATAACTCATTGTGTTGGGACTCCCGTTATTCCTGGAGTAAACATGAGCAGGGGCCAGTGGAAAACATTTCCTGCCAATGCAGCAACTCACAGCAGCTCAGGGGCTCAGCTGTCATTCACGGCCTCTGCCTTACCTGGAAACAATCCCTGACCGTGCTGCCCAGCACTAAAATCCAACTGGACACGATTGAAAGAGATGCACATAAAACAGCATCTATCAAATTCCCAGTTTATTTGAGGAGCTCTCATATCACACAATTATTCTAGCCTACCTCAATATATTATCCTGAAAAAAGGTGGCTGGGAAATGGCTACTGAAGGGCAAGATCTAAATCATAGAGTGACAGAATCATTCAGGTTGGAAAAGCCCTCTCAGACCACCAAGTCTGTCCATTAAGCCAGCACTGCCAAACCCATTAATCAGTGTCCCCAAATGCCACATCCACACAGTTTTTAAATCCCTCCAGGGATGGTGACTCCAGCACTGCCCTGGGCAGCTGTTCCAGGGCTGGATAACCCTTTCCATGAAGAAACTTCTCCTATTATCCAACCTGAACCTCCCTTGGCTCAACGTGGGGCCATTTCCTCTTGTCCTGTCAAGGACTGATAATGATATTCCTCCAAGGACTTGCTTTTTAGGAATGCAGTGCAAAAAAACTAGTAGTATCTGGGAAAATGTTAGTTAAATGAGACTGAGTACTTCCCATTTGAAAACAGTATCCAGTGCCTACAAAGTCAAGATACTACGACAAAAGAAAAAAAAAAAAGAATCTAGTCAATGGCAAGTTGACAAAGGTAATTGTTTTATTTTTAGATGTTCTTCCAGAGGACAAAATGGAGTTGTCACTTCAAAAGAAGTTGAATCTCTACCACCGTTCTTGATGACTTCAGATACAAGAAATGAGAATGTGAACTGCCAAAGAAGAATATTAACTGAACACCCAGGGCACTTTGGGGGTTCTTTTCCTTGTTTTTTTCCTGTTTTAATTACACTTTTTGGTTATCTAATCAACTTGCAGCCTTCAGTTTAAGTGCACAGCACAGAGAAGGGCCAGAAGAAGAACCACAGCAGGTACAGCTCTGTTTTGAAGGCAAGGGCACTGTGAGATGTTCTCACATTCCTGTGATTCTCTCTCATTCCTGTGCACGCTCTCCCTAACCCAGATTCCCTGATTGCAGCCTCCAGGCCCTCAGCACTCTGCACAAGGCAGATTTGCAGATCAGAAGTAGCAAAGTCAAAGCTTTACAGGTTCCTTCATGACCTGACTCATTTTTGGTGGACCCCACAAGCATTTCTAACAGCCAGCTCTGATTCTGGGGAGTTTTATTTGCTCTGAGTCAGCACTGGGGAGCCTGACCAAGCTTTCTGCTGCATCAGATGTGTGTCCTCCACGCTTCTCAGAACCTTTGTAAGCTGAGCTTTTCTGTTCCTTGAGGTATCCCAGTTATTTAGAACAACACAGGGATGTTCTGCATTTTGAGTTATTCATTTCTCTTCAGAGACAGAAGGGGAAATCACGGTTAAAATCCAACAAACACTTGGAAACAGCACATGAAAGCAATTCTAAGTCACTGGCTAAAAGGGAATGAAAACTGCACAGATATCTTTGCAGAGACTTTGGCAAGGGACCTGTCATCTCAAGAACACAACCAAAAATGACTCTGTCATTGGTGGGACAGACACACTGAACACATTATTAAATCGGTGAATTAATGGTTCAGATTAGTAATGCACCTTAAATGGGAAAGATGAGGGATGGTGACAATGGTGGAGATGACAGGACAACGGGGAATGGCTTAAAGCTGCAGGAGGGTTGGATGTAGATGGGATATTGGGAAGGAATTGGTCCGTGTGAGGGTGGGGAGGCCCTGGCACAGGGTGCCCAGAGCAGCTGGGGCTGCCCCTGGATCCCTGGAAGTGTCCAAGGCCAGGTTGGACAGGGTTTGGAGGAATCTGGGCCAGTGGAAGGTGTCCCTGCCCAGGGCAGGGGGTGGAACTGGATGGGCTTTAAGGTCCCTTCCAACCCAAACCACTCCATGCTATGATTCTTCTATGAAAAGCCAGTACAAAAGACAAAAGTCAGAAGTTATGCTTAAGGAGTTACAGCTGCAAAACAATGAGAAGGAAACAGGAAAAAAATCTGAAGCAGAAGAGAGTTAAATACTATTTATTAAAATATTTGAACTGCATAGAAGTGAACGTGGCAGAAAGTAGCAAGAGGATCTTTCAGAAAGAAGGGCAAAGTCCTCATTAAGACTGATATGTGAGGAGTAAAAGAACCAGAGACGAGAGTCAAGCTGAGAATTACAAATGCAAATATTTCCACGGAATAGGAAAAACTGAAGCAATTGGCAGTAGCTTATCAGCTAAATAAATCAGATTACAGCAATCAATTTGCTGGCTAAATTAATTAAAACATGGAATCAATTACATTCCACGTGAGGAGTTGGGATGATGTCACCAGAGCAGGGAGTGAACGAGGATCATTCCAGAAGGTTTGACCCTGGCACAGGTTTCCCTGGTGGATGTTGGAGTGTGGCTCAGCACATGCCTGTGGGTGTCCCTTCCATGGCTGCTCTGTCTCTTCCATGCCTGTGCCTAATTACAGCTGTTAACTTTTACCACATTTGGAAACCAGTCCCACATGCTCATTGTCCTCAGCACGAAATAAATCTGCATGATCGTTCTACTTGTCCCACATTACTGAACTTTTAATTCCTGCTCTTGTGCTCGTAACACCTTCTGCGTATGGAAAATGATTCCTGCAGGACTTGGCAGTCCTTGCCCTTCCTCACATTCCCCTGAATCTTCACCAAAAAGGAAAAAAATACCAGAATTATTCTGGTAGAAAATCAAATATCACAACCTTCAAAAGGTGAAAGAATATCTTGAGCATAAACCCATCTAAGAGTCATCTTTCAACGCAAAGAGAAGTGAAGTATGCCAAGATATCTTTATTTTTCAAGCAAAGTCCTCAAAAAAAAAGTAATTTCAAAACACATCCATTTGTTTCAGGATCTCTATGATGGTCATCTTGGATTAACACATCTTTTTGTGAATTTTCCAGTCCAAGACACAGGTTTCATGAACCACACCAGATGTCAGACACTGGTTTAGTTGAGGAGCACTGATTTAGTCTGTTACATGTTAAAAGCAGATATATTCAGAATATCAATAAATACAAACTTTTAAATCACAAATATTTATTGAAGCTTGCATTTTCTAACCCCCACATCAATTTATGACATGGGTATTGCTGAGGACCCACAAATTAAGAGAATAACGCTTCCTTTTTATTACAGAAGCACTGCATATGAGGCTAAAAACCCATGCCAGTCATTTCAATTTAATCCAAACATATAAAAAAGTTGGGGGAAAATGTGCCTGGCTACACCTTATTGGCATTATCTTCATTGTTTAAACATCTTGTACAGTCAAGGATCACACTGGATTTAGAAACAGGCATTCTGATGGCTCTAAAAGTTCACTAACTTAATTAGAAACAGAGAGAAACTTGTAAGATGTCTCTTCTAGAGGAGGTGCTAGAAAGAAGTGGTATATCTGTCTTTTTCTTCCTTACAGAACTCAAATTTATTACCTATAGCTCTGATAATAGTGGAAAGTTACTTCTTTAGAAGACTTCAGTTCGTGATCTCTCAGAGTTTATTTAAACTGTTTCCCAACTCTCTGAAGTACACAACACCATATTAAAAAAAAACTTATAAGCAGCAGTAGTTTTAAAACAAAGCAGCAATTTCTCCCAAATCAGATGATTGCACAGTTCCAAACAATTGGTTTAATGTTTTCCATCTGTGATAGTTTTCCAACCACATTTTCATCGTCTCAAGAAGTTCAGTGCATTTATCCTTGTAAACATTAATCTGCATCACACCACCCTTATAAACATTAACATATCCTGGCCTTTGCATTAATCCCTCTGCCTACATCCAAATCCCTCTGCCTACATCCATCCTACACGGATACAGCCCTTTGCCAGGGATCTGAACTCTGAGACGTGACCAAATGGCAACCACAGTTCTCTTCCAGGACACAAATATGTGATCGTGGCTTTTCTGTTCAAATGAGAAGGAGGAACAAGACCAGTATCACACTAATATACTAAATTTTTTAAACATACTGTAAAATTAAACACTCTCTGTACTGGATGGGGAAAAAAAAAGGTCAACAAAATACTTGTGTTCACATACACAATAAATATAAAACATGTTTAAATTACTCTTTAACAACAAAGTGCACTAAATTGTACATAAACTAAAATGTTTTAAAAACACAACATCAGAAATTATACTTATTGAAATAACTGACAAATTATTTTTCTAGTGAAAGTATTTTTATGCACAAAAACATATATTTAAGGTAAACAGAGTTTTGTATAACTGCACATGCCTGTAGATTTCTGGTTTTATTTAAGTTTTATTTACTAGAACTAATAACACCCAGTTTCTTGCAAGAAGCATTAAGATACATAATGCAATCACTATTAAGAGGATTCAGAAGTTGTTAAATACTGGGATTGTTGTTTGCCTTTTACTACTTCAGCTTACTCTGAGCTGCAGAATAGATAAAAATATATAGAAAGATGTATTTCTAAAGAAACTGAGTTTTCCAGCTTATATTCCTAAAAGTTTTAAAAATCTGGTAAAAGCTTGTAATAAAAGTTATGAGATTGCTACAGAGAAAGACTGGAAATCTGAGGTAATTTTCTTTAGTTCAGTAACTCAAAAACTACTGATCTCTTATGAACTCATGAGGTATTACATGGAATGGGTTTTTTATAGAGCATGAAGCAAGAATTTTCTGACCTCTCCATCGCTTTGTGTGGTGTCCCAGGACTTTCTCCCGAGAAGGGGAGCTCAGGCACTGGTTTTAGTGTTGTTTTGGGTTTATATATTGTTTTATTCTGATGGTTAAGGCTCACACGCGAACACGAGGCAATTTTAAAGGCTTTTTGGATTTCAATATCTGTCCTTTGTGCAGGCACAGCCTTGCCCAGCTCCTGATCACTGGAAAGCACAGAACAGACAAATCATCTCCTCTGGATTCCACTGCCTATTGTCACTTTGGCTCACACCAGCTGGAAACAGTCTGAAGCCTGAGTTTTTCTATGGATTTACACTCTACTGGAAGAAGAAAGGTCTTTACTGCTGTGCAGAGGTAGCAGATGCAAAGTCTGGTCTGCAGCAAAAACAAGGAGTGGAAGGTGGTTGCTGAATCATTTGGCTTTGTAATCTCTTTAGATGGTGTATCCAAATAACAGCCTCTCACTCACCTCTACAAATATCTATCAGGATGCTCAAGTTTGAATCCTACCATCACTTATTTCTACAGCTTGCTCTTGTCAAGGCCTTCTTCTCATTGTTCTACCTCTATGAACTACTGCAAAATTCCTTCCCTGTCTTCCATCCATGTCTTTGCCAGCTGCCCACACCCTGATCACATCAGAGATCCCCACTTCTAAAGCTTTTCACACTCTGCTTCACTCCATCTTCCTTCCTAGCACCTGCAGGCAGCAATCTAAGTTCTACCTCTGACTATAGGATCTTATCCCAGACAAATTGATTTGTTTTGAAGGAAAATGCTTTTTGTCTCCATATTCTTAATTTCTTCTACAACTCTCACGCTGCAAAAGATTTCTCCATAAACTCTGAAAGACAACTAAGATACTTCCCTAGATCCCTCTCTTTGAAACTCTCCTTCACTGTGATGCTTACAATAAGGTCAGTTTAGTCTGATACTATTTAGTCTATTAATAGACTATAATTTAGTCTACTACTGTAATTGACCAGGAAACCCAGAAGTGCCTCTGTCTCTCTTTTTATTCCACCCTTTTGCATCCATCGTGGTTTGTGTTAACCATATCCTCTGGAGCAAAGAGTGTCTTGTCTCCAGGAACACACAGAGCAAAGGCAGAGGAGCCTGTGTTATGCCTTTGTTATGTGCAATTTTTCATCGCTGAAGAAAGTACTTTCATTTTAATTAATGTATTCCATTCGATGCCATTTTGATTTCTCTCTATTATTAGATCTGCAGGAAGTTGAACAGATGTGTATTAGCTTAGCCAATTTATCAACTTCAGCAAATGAAATGGTTAAGACAGAAAAAGCACTGAAGTCCTTTTGAAGTGCAGCTCTCAAAGCTCTGCTCGCGCAGCGTCAGCGAACACGGGAAGGTGGGAAGCAGCTTCCACCACTGGGATTGCTGTGGGCCATGCCTAAAAATTTGGATATAGCTTTTTCACTTGGTAACAGCCCCATGTTCACCCTGGCTGGCACCATGTACACCCCACATGTGACACTGTCATGTAACTATGAAGGCTTTGAAGCCACCTCTCTCAGACTGGGATTGTATCTGCCCTCAGCTGAAGTTGCTCTTTAAAGGTCTTGACAGTCCAGCACTGACGGGTAGAAAGATTTGAAGTTTCCTACTAACTTCATTACCATCCCAAAAGTAGATTTTCATAAAAATTTTACTTCGTAAAGACAATTTTCACAGACTTCTCCCAAGAGCAATGAAATCTCGAGAGATGTTAGAACGAGAGAAGACATGTCACTGAGTTAGTCGAGAAAATAGAGACTGGAAGGATAAGAATATTGCCAGGATACCAGTAAATTCTTTATAATTCTTTCCATACTGCTCTTGTTTCATGGGTAAAGCTGCTAGTGAAGGTACCAATGGAGTAAAACCCTGAGGAGCAGTTTTGGGAGGAGGAAGTTAACGAGTGCCCAGGAATATTTCAGCAAATGCCATCATGTGACTGACTTCTGCTCATCAGCTTGATGTGTTATCAAAGTCACTGACAGCAGAGCAACCTTTTAATTAACTTCTTCTTTCTTTAGCATATCTCCATTTGCACTTACACCTAATGGCCTGTTAAATGAAGCAAAGCACTATCTCCATTTCCAGAATGCATCAGTATCCAAACCCTCTATTAGTGCACCACCTCACAAACCACTTACTCAGTTCCAAATAAATGCCTGGCCACTGGTTAACAACATCAGAATCTTCATAAATCTCTCTCATTTATAAGATGATGCCAGGTCTTCTAAATTTTTCAAAGTGAACAGACAACAAAAATGAAGAATCTGTTCCAAGACATGAGTTACATAAATTAATATTTTCTTATTCTTTAAAAAAAAAAAGCCACTTTTTATGAGCATCATTTTGTTTTTATTCCAGAAAAGTATAAATAAATCTGATTTAGGAAGGAGCTCTGCGATGTAATGTGTACGAATACTCAAAAAACTTGTTCATATTACAGAGGCTTGAAAGGTCAGAAAACAACACACTCTCCTGAACCTGCAATTGGCAAATTTATTAGGTTTTTTTTTTTAAAGGAGGGAAAACACATTCAAAAATTCAGGAAAATGAAGAACCCATGAATTATGTCTGATACTAATTATGAACAAGTCAGTATGAGACAATATTTCCAAAATTTTCTGACATTACAGACAGTATTCGAAGATGACCATTGCCAGTGACTGCTTCACTGCCCCAGGCAGAAATGAAAGTCACACCATTTCTCCCAGTTGTTTACTGGATCTGGTTATTTTCCTTGGTTTCAATGCTGGAAGTCCCACTCCTGATCAATCATGCCCTACTTAACCAACATAATTATGGACAGTGCTACAGAAAGCTGATTCAAGAGGAAGAAAGCACATGATCATTTGTACTGCTCTTTCTAAAATTCACTGTAACTTCATTAAACTCGTATTAGTGACTGTTGGAGAGAGTAAAGAATGAGGAAGGGAACTGATTTCACTGGTGAGAAATGGCTTCCTTCGAGCAGCAACTCAAACCCCCAGTGCTTAGGAGCTCCCAGCAGGCCCAGAGCATCTCAACGTGCAGCTATGTTTTAATTTCCTTAAACCACAGGACACAAGTCATAGCTCCAGCAGTGTCTGGAGCGAGACATTCTGTGCTGATAAGGATGCAAAGCTTTGTTACCAGTGGTTTCCCAACGCCTGCTATGCCACAGGGATTTCACACCATCCAGAAGATGCTGCCCCTCTGCTTGCACGGGGTTAACACCTTCACAGGCACCAGTTTAGCACTCTCTTCTTTCTGAATACCAAGAGTATCCCAAATACCACTGGCCTCCAAAATCATTCCCTTCTTCCTCCTACTTTTGTAATTTTTTTCCAATTTCTCTTCACCAACCTAACACTGATGTATTTATTTGAACCTTGCTATTGTAGTTTGCATAATTATTATTAGTGTTCCTGTTGAGCAACCAAGTAACAGGCATGGGGTAAGGAAAAGAAAGGAACTCAACAGCATTTCCAGAACTTCACAGTCCTGCTTAAGCAGTCTTTTCAAATTCCTTTAATTTACCTACATCCTGCCCTTCAAACAGTTAACTGACTAGGGAGTCCTACTAAATTACAGTAAAAAGATCAAAAAGAAAAAAAAAAGGCAAAAAGTAAAAAGAGTAAAAAGAAAAAAAGTAAAAAGAAAGAAGTAGCTGCTGAAGACTACTGAGACTCAGACAGGTAAATCTGTGTTTTGGTGGCTAGAAACAGACCACAGTGTTACATGCTCTCAAGTTGAATAATGCCACACATCTCTGAATAATATCACAGCCACATTCATTTGTTACTCACAGGAGAAAGAAAACTTCAAAAAGAGGATATTCAGCAAGTTGTAATTAATAACAAAAGTTAAGTTATTCCCTTTCCCCCCCAAGCACCACACCAAGCATCCTCTAACACAGCTCCCTTGGGGCCTGCCATTGACCCAGAGAGTCAGGAACTAAAGCAAATACATGGGATTTTTTCTATTTGATTGCCTTGTTTTACAGTAGCATCACTGTATTGTGTTCTGCTCAGTAACATTTTAAACCATTCAATGCCAGGTAAATCACTAAGTACCTATTTTACACAATGTGTAAAACTATGTCCCACTACAGATGTTTAAGGTGCTTCTGCTGTTTATTGTGTTCTTCACATCCACTGACTGTTAAACTGAATGTTTCATTGATTGCTAAACTAAATCTGCCACTTTGTTTCTTAACAAAAGCACCTGATGCCTTTAAACTTCTCCAGTCCTTCCACTTTCCTGTACTGATTCCAGCTTAATTCCTTTATGCATTCATCCAGCTGGAATGTAAGTGAGGAACAATTATTTGACTGGTTCTGTTCATGCCCAGAATAGCAAATATAATTTGAGAATAATCTGAAAGGCAGCAATATGTGTTAATTTTGAACTATGTATAGTCTCTAAGACAGAATGTACTTAAAATGTGCATTGCTAAAAAGATAAAACTCATTTACCTGCTTTTCCATCCTGGTTGAAGCGGGAGTATTTGGAGTGCTCGAGCAGGGGCAGGCATTGCTCAATGGGTGTCCACACGTAGGTCTCTGGACACAGCAGGTCAGAGGGCCTGTACTGACCCTGGGAAGGGGAAAAGATGGAAAAAAAAACCAAAAAGAGAGCAGTCATATCAATTGCACAAGAACACTCTGGCTACAGTTTGATTTTCCAAAGAGCAAGGAATAATTTTTAATCTAATCTACACCAAATGAGTGCTCAGTGAAATCACAGGCTTTAGTCATTTCAGCACCATCTCAGAAGCACAAACTCAACCTTGGCACGTGATGAAAATGTAAAATTAACATAACACACTTCCACGATATCCAAGATGAACTAGGAAAGTTTTGGCTTTGCTTACTGGAACTCCGTATTTAAGTTATCCTCTGGAGTTCTGCTGAGTTGGGGCCAACACTAAAAAACTCAGCACCTCCAAAAGCAGCTCATCTCAAGTGTTGGTAATTCCAGCAAATAAAGGAGACCAAAAAAAAAAAAAATCTAATAAAAACCCCACTGAACAGTAAGCAGGATGCTATTTTTATTACATTAGTGATGGAGCATTTTGTTCATTGCTACTCAAATAGTAACACTTTAATTCATGGAGCTTTTCCTGGATTAGCTTACAGGCAATGATTGGTGAAATTCTACCTTTTTTTTTTGTTGATTTATTAAGAAGATATTCTTTGCAGACATTCCCAGAAACTAAACAGCCTTAATTATTTTCCCTCCAGCTACACAGAAAATCACCACCTCAGCAATAATAACCTCCCCTAATCAGATCTTCATTTGATTTAAAATAAGATTATTCAGCGGCCTATAACTTAGGTCAAAATTCTATCTTTGAGCCATTACTCATGCAATCCATACACTCTCAATGTTCAGAGCCATATGGTGGCAATAGCAAATTAATTTTTAACTTGCAAATTCATTACACATCTCAGCTTGAAAAACAGCCACACAGTAAAGAGACTGAAAAAATTTAAGGATACAAATTAAAAACTAAAAGATTAGGCACTATCAGAAGTCACACTGCAGCTGATGCCATTAAGAGTCCTTCACATCAATTACATTAAATGGATAATTAAGATTATCATCTTGAGACGAAGTTGATTTACTGCCCAGTTTCTGCTCTGAAAAAAGGCAACAATGCTTTACATGAAGCTGAGCAATGTTTGGGAAGGGACAACACAAAATTACTGCAACTGCAGCCTGGAGGTGAAGATATTCCTTGAGGGACACCCTCATGCAGTAACACCCAGTTTTGGAGAATCAGAACCACCAGGAATTCCCAATTCTTTTTATACTCTTACTGTTCAACTCCTCGTGATATTTACAGGAAAATTAACCTTTTTTTTATACATTTCCCACCAACAGTCAATTGTTGAGTAGGAAATACAAGAATTATCTCTGATAAAAAGTCATCACCGTCTATGTAAAAAAAGATAAAAACAACCAAGCTTCATGCTGAACCTTGTCAAATACCCGAGTAACTTTTCTGAAAAGGTCTGTATGATTGATTTTCTCATTTGAAAAACATCCAGGATTGACTTGGAACTACTGCTATTGGTTTTGTCGTTTGGGTTTTTTTATTAATTAAAGGCAAATTTTTATATTAAATTAAAACAATATTCCTTCAACTCCATTCAGAAACTTAAACCTCAAGGCCCTAGAAAATCCTCTAAAGCCAGAGAATGGAAGTGACATTTTAAAATAAACCACTTTGAAATGTTATGCTCTCTAAACTGAAATAGTTGAAAGCTGTGTGAAGGTAGTGCTTAGCGAACACTTTTAATCATCATTACTCAGATGAAACAGTTTAAGGACTTGGGGGAAAAAATATGCCTTTTCAGTCATATTTTAAAAAAATTAGAACATAATTACTTGCTGATTTAAAGACATTTTCTCAACTGGCCAAGAAGGCAGAAATAGCCAAGGAACCGTCTTTCAGAGCCGTTGCTTAAACACAGAAAATACAAGTGGCAAATTAATCTTTCCTAGTAGCATGAGTTTAACTCATAGCTGTAATACAGCCCCAGTACTCAGTCTCCCTAGAAGATCCTGCTCCCACATCTTGAAATTTATCACATTTGTGAATCCCACACATGAAATTCATATCACTATGCAGCCCCCTTCTAAATTTCCCACTTACTTCTGTAACATGACAGCCTGCCATAAAATGGGATGTATAAAATTAACTGCAATGCAGCATTACTGGTTTGGTTATAATTAGAAAACCCTTCTTTAGCACTGAGAAGCACAGTAAGGGGAAAAATTGATTATCCAACCCGTCACTGTAGATTCAATATTTATTTCGGGCATCACAATACCATAATTCGGAGAGGCAAAGGGAAAAAATAGTTCTCAGGTGACTTCCTTTCGATGTTTTCTTACCCCCAAATTTAGGAACTTGTTAATAAACTTCCCTGAGGGCACAGAAGGCTGTGGGGATGACACATCACTGAGCCAGGACACTCAGTGGAATTAGAGGCAAAAATGAAAGAAGCCCTTGATTCTCTTTGATATCCTCCCTTCCCAGAAGTGTTTCCGAACACACCAGAAGTAAGATAGTTCTCCTGTAAAGCTGTTTTATTTACAGTGCTGGTGAAACCCACATCCCATGAGTCATTCCACAGAGGAAGGGTGAACACAGGATGTACCCAGGTGAGCTCCCCAATGAACAGTGTTTGCACTGTGCCTGTATTGACAGAATTAAAAAGGGAACCCACAGGGCTGTATTGAATCAAATTAAATTATTCCCCTCACCCTTTCCATAAGCACTTACTCTCAATTTACTTACTTTCTTCAGAATATTTGAAACCTCAATATGAAAATAAACCACTGCAAATTCACCTCCTACCTTTTTCCTCTCTCCCTTTATTCCTGGACTGCAAAAACATCTGAACCTGAGAACCCACACAGATTCTGCCTCACATACATGAGCATCTGTACTTCAAGAAAAATGTTCAAGTTTCATTACTCATTCTAAAATGATTACATCATCTAAATAAATTGCCTCTGAGCATACTATTTATATTCCTTCTTATTCTTAATACTGATTTGCAGTATACACCCAACATAAATCCAAAATAGAAAGGGGATCTCCTAAAGGGAAGTGCTGCAGAGGGATTTATCACAGTAGAACTTAACCAGATTTGCAAAACTGATTCTGAAAATCATTTCTCTTTGGCTTGAGATTAAATCAGCATTCATTTCAGAAGTGAATCTGTCTACGTTAAGAGTTCACAACTATAACATCTTGCTTTTTTTTTACCTCATTATATACAAGCTCTTGCACAGTAGAACTGTTTAAGTTGTCCAGACCATCTTGGGAATATTTAACTACAGGACTTTCAACAAAAAGGATCATCTTACAGACCATCCCTAAGCATTGGCTTGGGTTTCAGCTTCTCAAACCCAATACCACCTGCTGATGAAATGAACTCTGTCAATATAAAACAACTGCACATATTTCTCTCTCTGCACCTACATTTTGCCAAGAAATATCCAAGACATAAAATGTGCTTTTTCGAAATGTTTTTGGAAATTTAAAAAACAAAAAGGTCTAGTGGAAGGTGTCCTTGCCCATGGCAGGGGGTGGGACTGGGTGATCTCTAAGGTCCTTTCCAACCCAAACCATTCTGTGATTCCTCCCTCAGACTGAAGGGAATTAAATTCTTTACTGCACTATAAGGGAAGGTATTCCATACCTTTAACCATCCTGGTTAACCTGTCCTTTTTCCAATTTTGCTATTTCTTCTTTGAAACAGGGGAAAGAGCCACAGGGGAAAACCATTTAAATTGCATTGTTCAAGGAGCATAACAGCCCAATGCATAATAAAGGTACAAATTAGATTAAAGGTACAAATTAGATTAAAGATTAGATAAGATACAAAAAGATAAATATCTGACTAATCTATCAAATGGCTTGACTAAAAAGCAATACTGAAAATTAGCATGGCTAAGAAATTCCTGAGCACATGGTTCCTTTTACCAAGTCAACTCATGGCAACATAAATGTGACGAGTTTTTAATAAAAAATACCAGCAAGATGTTTTATTGTCACTAATGTTTGGGGCTCTTTTCCTCCTATATAATATAAAAGAGAGAGCCTTCAAGATGCTTTCCCTTACACAATTAGACATGCTGCATTTTAATTGGAAGCTTCTGGAAATAAATTTTACAGAGAGACTGCCAAGCCTAAATTAATACTTCACACCACGATGGTTTTTGTTTTACAGTTTTCATATTACAATTGGCCAGAACTTCTCTGAACTTTTGTTCCACAGGAAGGGCACAGGTTTTAATGAGACTTTTGTCTGGAGATTACTTTTTAAATATTTTGAAAAATCTGAGGGATTTGGTAAGCACTTGAGATGAAAAACACCAGCAGAGTTTGTTTTTGTAGTCTAAGTAAATCTTAAAATGTAAAACTACCAAGAAAGACAATAGTCTCAAAAATGAAGGTCAAGCACCAGTAGCACTGAAAAAACAAAATAGGAAGGTTAAACTCACATTTAATTCTTTTATCAGGTACAGTTTACATCTGTATTCTATTTTTTCAAAATAAAACCATTGATCTTTTATTAAAAGTGAATTAAGACTGCCTTCATCTCCGTTTCCAGCCAGCTCCCTAAAAAGAAGTGCTCTGGCTGCACAAATAAAGCAACCCCAAATTATCAACAGCGACCCATCAGAGCTGGGCAGCACTGCCCATGCAGCCAGCCACAGGTTTATTAAATTCAGCCTTTCCTCTGAAAGACAACCCCCTGGAATCCCCCAGCAGAGTGCTGCAGCAGCCCCCTGCTCCCTGATTCCATTACATAAACAGAAATAGAGTTTATGGATCCCCAGGAGAGCCCTTGGCCAGTAACTGGACCTGCTGTGTTCTCCCAAATTGGCCATGCCAGCCCAGACAAAGAGCTGCACATCCCAACCCCTCTGTGCTTCCAGCCCCTCACATGGCATCCAGCTGTGCAAGGCCTAAAAGACTTCAGAAAAACAACAAAAAACCCCCCTGCCCCAAAACTACCTACACAAATCCACTCCCACCTTGCAGACACAATTTTAAGCATCTTTTTAAACAAACAAAAATCCCGTAAGCAATAGGCACAGAATGAAGCAAGCACCTCTGTTTATCCAGGAGAGATGGCTGGAGACTTCACCTTTATCATCAAAAAGTATTGAGCTTACAAGAAAATACATACCAAAGAGGAGTTACATCACTGGGTAACTCAATGAACAACTTGGATTTCACCAGGCTGCCTGAAACTCCCATGCCAGGATCAAACAAGCTGATTTTGTCCAAGCTGCAAACTTTGAAATAATTATGGACTCCACATTTTTAGGACCCCAGAGCTGCATTCTTGAGAACTTAGCCACCTTCTGTTTCATTAAAGAATGCTGTGTTGTAATCCTTAAAAGATGTTACAAGTAATAACCAGAATTTATTTTGTAGTTCACAGAACTCGAATATGTGATGTGCCAGCCCTTGCTCTGCAGAAAGATGTGTCCATTCTCATTTAGTTACATCATCACAGGCACAAAATCTGTGTTAAGGGAATTTTACAGGCAGCCAGGGAGCTGTAAGGTGCTTCCCAAGGCACCTCAAACATGGAAACTCAGAGCAAACACCCACCTTCTCCCATATTCTTTGGTTTCCTGTAAGTGAAATGTAAATATAATTTAATCTTGTATTTCCGGTAGAAATACGGAATCATAGAATGGTTTGGGCTGGAAAGGACCTTTAATGTCATCTAGTTCCAACCCTTATCTAGACCAGTTAATTGATTACAACATTATGGTTTTTTATTATCTTTCTAAATGTTCCCCAATGATGTTTAAACTGACTGTCCAAAGCAAATTTGTATATAATTTGCCAATTTGCACTTCTTTTTTGTTTATTTCCCAAGTCCATGTAATGTTTTAAGAGAAATAACTGATGATAAACCCAAGGTGAAAATATTTCTGACACTTGTTTCTACATGTCAAACAAAATAATTTCCTACAATTACTGACTGTATATTCAGACTTGGCTGTACTTCACTAAATATAAAAAAAAAAGCATTTCAGAAGGTTTTCATAGTGTCCCTCAGGTAAATAAAATATTTCAGGTAAGCGTAAAACAGATTAAGATAATGAGTAAAAGTCAAAAAGGAAGGCAGCCAAGTTTCACATTCAGTATCCTAAAATTATCATGTAATTATTTGGTCATTAACTGCCTACATGCTCTTAACCCACCACAAAAGTGGAATTAAATTAAGTTTATCTTAAATTTCACTGAGATTTAAGGTAAATCTCAGCACTTTATTTGCCTAGGGAGCTCTGCAAAGAAGTACTTTTAAAGCAATACTCCCCCTTCCCCTCAAAATACCTTCAGAAACTTTTACTGTTTCTCTCTTTTCCCAACACAAGCTATTCCTAACAATCCCCTGAATTGTTTGGATTTTGCTATCTTCATAGCTTAGTGTACACTCCAAATAGCTGCTTTCCCCTTGTCCTCTTTCACAGAAATTATCTGAAATACTGAACACTTTTCTAGCTTAATTTTGATACTGGGAAACAGCCAACAGGTGTCTGAAAAGGCTCATGGACTGCGAGAGAAAAAATTGCTTTCCACTGAGGTAAAAAAGGAACATTTGGGACACATTTTGATTTTTTTTTTCTTTTCCCCTTTAGTCTTCAAGTCTATGCAGCTCTTCTTCCTCCTTTTTTATGCCAGTATTATCTTTCCCTCCCCTGACTGAGTAGGACATGCCAAGGGAGGCTCTGGGTGTTTATATTGAGCTCCAAGCTACGACCTGCTGCACATTAATATTCAAACACACCATCCACAGGATCCAAGAAGCCAACAAAGTGCTGCTTGAGATAAAGCACATCCACGACCACACTCCAACAGTTCTCCTCTCCAACACCACCGTATTAATCAATGAGATAATTCTGGTTTCAAGTTTTAGAGTCAGCAGTAATTAGTATGGTTGAGAGCCTTAGAGAGGGCTGCTGCATCATCTCTGCCTTATCAGCTTGGGATGCAACTGTCCAGAGCTAAAGATAACACACAGCCCTGGACATCCTCTCACAGCCACTTTCAAGCACTGCTCCCTCCTCCAAGACTTCTTGCTAAGAGATTGTCCTTTCTCATCTACAAAGAGCAGTAAGTGAGAGTTTTCCTTTTGTTCTAAGCAAGTAAAGCCACTCCCTTATCTAAAGTCACCACATCAAAGCCACTATGTCTGGAGTAAAGCCATGATTAGGCTTGCAAGAAAGAGGAAAAAAACCTGTATATTCAGGAATTACATCATAAAAACCTGATGCGTAGATATTTACATGAATAGTTATGAAAATTTAATTTAGAGACTTGCAGGGGGCAGTTGTCAATCTTTTATATTCCCATGCTTTGCACTCAGAGATTTACTCAAGCCAGTGGGTGCCCAGTGTACAGTAACATTTCTAAACTCAGACACAGGACGTGAAACATCTGTGCCTATTCCCACTCCATACCTCTTACTCTCAGCAAGAAAGATGGACACATATCTACACACAAATTCTACATTTGTGATTCTTAAGATTTCAGTAGTCTTCACCGTTCAGATTAAACCTACCAGGCTGAATTTGCCCTGGAGCTGGTGTTTCACACTGCAGAGCCAACAGTACAAACATTACAAAAAGTTCCCTTCAAGACCAATAAAGTGCATTATTTACACTGAAATAGCTATTGTACCCTGGTTCCAGACCTTTGATGACAGCAACAGCAGATTTATGGATTTTGGACTGCCCTAGGGTGACTGTTTATCCAAAGCTGAAATAATAATATCCAAATGACAGACAAGTTTGAAGACAACTTTTGAAAATGAGAAACAGAGAAATACTGCAGGTATGGAGCTTACATAAAGTTAGGGCCACTTTTTAATGTTTTCTAAGTACTTTTACAGCACCAAACTACTGATTTATCTATTTTGCCTTCTTTACATTTCCCTAAATTCTTTTCTCTTTTTTTTTTAATCTCCTAATCTGTGCTGTACACAATGGCATTTTATCAAAACAGACTACTGAAATGAAGTTTAGCTTTTAATGTGGTTACATAAACTTTGTGTTTGATGTACACAAAAAAAAGAGATGCTGGTAGGAGATGGTACTTCCAGGAAAACTCTACTGGGTGGAATTCCAGAGACTGCCACCAGAATATTAACAATATTAGAATATTATGAATATTATTAAGAATATGAAAACTTTCCATAGCTTCAAAAATTGCCATTTTATCTCTCTCACGCATTAATATTTAGTATCAGTGACACTAAACGGGCAGAACAGCAACATCCACATGAGACTGGGATTCCAAGGAATGTTTCTAATTCAAGGTGTATTGGTGTATTTAGAGACTGAGTTCCCCTAGGAACTCAAAGAGTTGTGTGTTCAAAACATTTTACAGGAAAAATGATTTTGTGATTATAAATAAAATATATAAAACCAGCTAAGATTTACTGGAAATTGCCATTGAAAATTCAGCTGGGAACAAGCTAATTAAAGATGGTACCACACAGTTGTTCTGGAGCTGGAAGCCAGTATCTGTCTCAGCTGCAGAGAGGCTACTCAAGAACACTAAAAAAAGCAGCACAATTTGAGAAACTTAAGTGGAAAACAATAATAAAGAAGAATTAAGTTTGTACATTTGAAGGCTATTAACTTACTTGAATTTTAGCCAATTTTTTCAACAACTTCATATTTTTAAAGTATATTACGGAAAAAAATATAATATGAATTGCCTTTTTACTGTAAAAAAAAAAAAAATCAAAGAGTTTGGGGGAATAAAAATCATATTATTACTGAAATGGACCTTGTTTACTTTGAATCTGCAGCAGAAATTCTTAAGGAGACCCTAGCATTAAACTTGGAAAGGGAGATTAAAAAGAACTATGACAGAAAGATAAAACCCAAGTGGGGGCCTCAAGAGGAATTCTTCATTGGAGACACACCAACTCTGTTGACTTAGGTCTATCTCAAAAGGAGTTTATTTTGGCAGCTGGAAGAAGCAAAAGAAGAGAAAAAAACAAAACAAAAAAAAAAACCAAGAAAAAGAAATGAGTGTTTCAATCAGGTGGATCCCATATCTTTCTCTTGAAGGGTTGCCATAAACTGACAGTATTTTTTGAGTTCATTAAATTAAATGTATGAAATTAAGAGCTAAAGTTTGTTTTCTTATATTTAATATAAGGTGAAATAATCACAGGAAAAATATGCACAACCTAATAGATCATAGCCACGCTTTACCCTTCCAGACACAAAATTGTCACACTGATATCAAATAGCTTTAAACATTCATTAATACCTCACTAGCTGGAGTCACATCTAAAAGAACAGCTTTCATCTGTAGCTTATGGACATATGCCACAGGAAAACTAAATTAATTCTCTGTCAAAGAGGCTTCTGCTATGCAGTTATCAAAGTAAAAACACCACACACCATGTTTACTTAATAGAAAAAATAGATAAACAAAATTAAATTGAGAGAATTTAAATGAAAGTGAGCATGTTTTAATTTTTTTTTTTTCTGTACAACTGCACAGTGGGGAGCAGAAAATTAAAATTCAACAGAACTAAAGCACCAGCATGACAGAAATGGGTGTCAGGGCAGGGTAGGCAATCTTTCATTTTTACTTTATGAAAACATTGGCTGTGGTTACAAAGTGCCAAACAGTGAACCAATGTAAATTAGTTTCTTAATCTTTTGTGATAACGACAAGAAATTTTGTGACATAAGACTCACTTCAACTCCAACCTCACTTTTCTCACCCTTTGAAGCAACAATTCTAAAGGATGACAAGAGGAAAGCAGGTATATTCTATACATTTACTTTTCAGGTATTTATGAAGTCTCCATTTACTCATTTTATCCATGCACAACACATGCACTGCTCTTGCAGCTTAATCCAACTGTATATTCCCAGCTCCTGGATAAAATTGTTCAGGACTGTGCACCAACAGGCACACGGAAATCTGCTTTTCTTCCTGCCCAATTTCTCTGGATTTTTGACCTTTTTGACAATTCTTTGCCTGCATGTCTGCCTTCAGAGCTGTTGTGCTCTGTGGTTACTCCCAAGCCCTTTGTCCCCACTGCTCATCAGTGTCCAAGCTTTCCCCATCTCTCCCAGCGTCTCTCCAACGACTCTCTTCAGAGAGTTTTGCCTGGAGCCCCAAACCTTCCCTTCTCCCAGCTCCAAAATTCAACTTTTCACCCCACTCAGAGCCCCTTTTCCAGCTGAGCCTTACGGATCAGCTCTGGATCAGCTCTCCCTGTGTGACTGCCCAGACCATCACACACCACTGGGAACCCCACTTCTGTCCTGGACTTCCCCAAAGTCCTGCTCCAGCCTCCAACCAGGTTTTAAAAAACCCAGCCAAAACCACAAAGAACTTGCCAAAAATCCAGCCAGACTCTGAGGGCAAGAAAATAAGACCTTTCCAAGGAAGTCTGGGCGAGGGTAGCCTTATACTGAATAAATAATTTTGTGCTTCTCATGACCAGCTACCGACTCAGCCTGTGGAATATTTCAAGACATAATAAATAACAGACTAATTGACAGCTTTGCAAATTGCAAAACACTGATATTCACAAGTTGAAATATACTCCTAATTAAGAATTCAGATGCATGATGTTGGCTTTGGATTAAGATATGCTATGTGGGGTTTTCAAAATTTATTCAATTAAATCATGTTGAAAAACAAGGTCACTTCAAAACTTGTCAGTCCAACTTTTTCATTTCTAGTTTCTTTCATACATCTAAGAACAAGAAATAATACTCTGAAATCAGTAATTCAGAACAGTACAATATTTTTAACTTCAAGGCTTTCTACCAATATATGGTACACTAGACAAGTTTTTTTAAGCCCAGCAATAAAAACTTTAGTAAAAGCCAAGCAATTTATCTTTAGTCATTCAACATTGAAATGCACATAGCCCAGTACTGAAGAAACAACCTCAAAAACAGTGGCACATACATGCAAATAGATGTTAACAGTAATTTTAGGATAGAAGAAAAAGAGTAAAGTTTTAGGACAAAGGCAGACAACAGCACAGGAAAGTTCATTAGTAAAACCTTCATTTTTGCAGGATCTTGAATAAATAATATCGTGAAATTCATGGTAATGTATCCTTAATGCACACACAAAGCTGTTATTCAGAATAAAAATCTGAAGGAGGAAAAAAGGCAGTGATAAATCTCAGTCTTTCAGTGTCTACAATTTGTGTTACAAGGATAGAGTGATGCACCTCTGCCAAAAAATCGAAACCCACTTGTCTCCCTTACATCTGCAGATTAAAAACTGAATAAATAAATAAAAAGGCTCACTTCACCAGCGTTCCAAGCATGTGTTAGAATTTAAAACTTACCAGCAACCAAAGCAACAGCTATCTGCACAAAGGATCAATGAGTATCTGCACAAAAATTCTGGACCATCAAAACACGTGTGCTTTAGAAGAAGTTTCTTCTATTGTCCCTAAAAATGTTTATTTTCATAGTAAGTTTTCATTCATGAAACAACCATTCTAATTTTAGGCCCATTTTGTTTGTCGAGTGTTTGTTAAACAATCCTGCTTTGTTTGCTGGGAGAGGGGAATTTGTAAACAAAGGCTCCGTGTTCTCCCAGGAGCCCCTTCTCAGCAGGAGAGCATCTGACCACCTTGGGACAATCCCAGCACGAGGAGCTCAAACCACAGGGCTGAACTGCAGCAGGCTCAGAACAGACAGAGCCCGTGGTGCAACAACACGACATTTTTGCCACCCCAGAAGAGATGGATCGTGGTGTCCCAGGCTGGAAAAGTGGGAAGTGAAGCAGCACCACGGCGGCTTCCAGCCCAAACATCTGTGGGAGGGAAGAGCCCCAGTGCTGCAAGAAGCAGAATCTGAATGGCCACCACAGCCCCTAGAGCTTCCCATCATCTTGGAATCACAGAGCCATGGAATGGTTTGGGTTGGAAGGGACCTCAAAGCTCAGATCACTCCACCCCCTGCCATGGGCAGGAACACCTTCCACTATCCCAGATTCCTCCAAGCCCTGTCCAACCTGGCCTTGGACACTTCCAGGGATTCAGGAGCAGCCACAGCTGCTCTGGACAATCTCACAATACTTCCATAGTACAAATTTTCTTCCCAGTATCCCATCTAACCCTGCCCTCTGGCAGTGGGAAGCCATTCCCTGTGTCCTGTCCCTCCATCCCTTGTCCCAAGTCCCTCTCCAGCTCTCCTGGAGCCCCTTCAGGCACTGGAAGGGCCTCTAAGACCTCCCCAGAGCCCAGAACATGGTTGGTTTTCTTTTCTTCTCTTCTCTGCCTTAACACTCCAAACTGAAAACCAGGCTGTAGCTATGTTAGTTGTCAGAAAAAATACTGGACTGAGAGAGCCCCAGGGCTTCAATGCATTCCCTCTGAGACCATGCTAAATAAAAGAAATCAATGAAAGAATCCAAGAATAGGGACACTAAACAAATGTAGGAATAAGACACCAAAAACATGGCTAGATAGAGATGTACTGAATATTTGCTAAGCTGTTTTGCAGGAAACAATAACTGCCTGAGGACACAATACAGTAAAAATAATTGTATCCTTTCAACATGTTCTTTTTGACATTGACTTGTTTTCAAACTCCTCCTTATGTTATTAAACTCTGTCTCCTTAATTATAAACAAAATATTAAACTTCTAATCCTGGAATTCTTGTCAAATAAGTTCATTTTTATCATACAAAGCTAAACAAAATGAAATTATAGTGGGAGGTTTTGTAGCAGTCATTCCTCGTGCAGCTTTGCATCCATAGCCCTGTAAAACTGCCCAACACTATTCTTTTAGCTGGGCAGAACATGTTCACCATTATGCTTCCATCTGAATTACTGCCATTTAAGGTACACAAATGTCTACTTGCATGTTTAGGAAAACAGACTGTTTAACATTATGTATCCCCAAAGTCTTTGAGCTCAAACATCAACACTTCAGTTTTCTCTCAATGCCAGATGTTTGGAAACTTTGCTTTATAAACACCTTCATGTTAAAAAACAAGTTTGAAGACAAATGGGCTGGAATTAGTAACTATACTATAGGCTATGTAAGTCCTGATCATTCCAAAACCCAGTAATTCAAGGGTGTATTAAACATCCACCCAAATACAGGATTAGGGGAGTATTGAATTAGAACTGCACTTACAGAAGTCTAGCACTTTGTTGCCATTCTAACAGTCTACAACCCCTGCTTTTCAGAGTTAAAAAAAATTTAAAATTGCCCAGGCAATCGCCCTGCTTTATTTTAAAATCAATAAAGCTCCACCCTGTACTCACGTGCATGCATATCTTGAAACAAGAAAGCAGCTTCATGCACTTTTAACACACTTCTAAAATAGACAGCAAAGTGTTATAAACACTGAATCAATATTTATTGGCATAATAAAAGTTAAATGACTAAAACTTTAATCAGTTTGAGTCAAATAAGTTTAATCCAGATCTACACATGTAAAGAATAGCAGCCAAAAATGTTTCTGCCTCTAAAAATCTACTGTAACATCTCTCCACCTTCCTCCCTTTGCCCTGAATGGAAGATAGTTAAAAGCAATTAACAAGTCATACAATGCCAGCTGGTAAAGGCTAAAATGGAAAGAACCTAACAAAAAAAAATCATTAAATAAATCACGGTATCAACCATACTGCCCATATTATCACTCAGCAGCCCTTGAGAACACTAGCTCTAATAGCTGAAATAAATAAATAAAATCAATAGATCAGTGGAACAAAAAGCTCATCTTGTCTTCTGTCCATTCATAGAACAACAGTGCATTTGTGTTGGGACAAAGACAGATTTTGGATCCTATGTACTTTTGCTCCACAGACCCATTCTTCTTCAATTAATTGACAATGGAGTCATTTTCATACCATTTTTTTGTCATCCCATCTCAGTGTTATTTGTGAAAACGTTTATATTCTGAACAAGAAAAGGGGAGGAAGCAAACAGTATCCTATGCTATTAAAAAAGATGATCTACTCCCTTGAAACTTTCTAGTAAGAATCCCCAAATTATCCAACACATCTAACAACAGCAAGTAACTGCTCTGAACAGCTTCAGTCATTCCTTTTAGAACAGTTCAGTTCTTCAGTTGGGAATAGCTAAACAAAATAAAGGTTTTGGCAGTGGTTAATTCTCACAGGACAAGCAGAAACCTCGGGGCAGTGTCTGAAAACACCAAGGGGGGCTTTGGGGTTGTTGATTTTTTAGGGGTTTTTTTAATTTGCACTCAAAAACACAACAACTCATCGAGCTCCCAGGTCTCCACAATAAGGCAACCTTTGAAAGCCTTTGGGAACTGATTTTATTAGATTAAGAAAAAAACTTTAAAGAAGCTGTAACAAAAATATTTCACTTCTCCACTGACCCTCCTGCTTGGGGCCCTGCTCTGTGCAGCCTCTCAGAGCCCTCATGGATCTTTGGGAAAACTCAGCACCACCCAAGTGCCTGCCAAGCTCCACAAACTTCAACTGCTGTCTCTAACACCAATTAAAGAGAACACAGATTTGTTTTTAAATTACTTGCATCTAAATAACGGTGGTGGCTACCATAGGATAACACAAAATAATCTGCTCCCCTACCAGGGATTTGCTGCTGGTGTGAAAACACAATTCATCACCATCATCTGCAACGCAGTACTATCAGAGCATTGCTCTAGGTTTTTATTCTCCATTTGTTACTTTGAGCTGTCGCTTCAGGTATTTACCATAATACTATAAATAATAATTTACTGCAATAAGGAAGATAAAACTCATCCAGGAGGTCTCCATAAGCACTGGAAGGAAAAACCATAAAACCATCTTTCAGCTCATTTAATGCCATATTCTCTCCTGAAAGAAAGAAAAATGCAAGTTTTAACACAGACTTAGCTAAAGCAGAACGAACAGCACAGAAATTCAACAGCATACACACATTTGCTTTCACAGCCACGTAGTCACAAACCTTGACACTAAAAATAACTCAGCCAACATCCCAATTTAGCCCATTCTGAAAATTTTTTGTAGTTGCACAATTCCCTTTTCTTCTCCTCCTTTCCACCTTTTCTCCTTGCCTGCAGAGGTTACTATCTTCTTTAGTACAATGAAGGCAGTAGCTCATGTTATATAAACAAATGCTACAAGCTGACCTCAGCATCTGTGGCCCCAATTTTAGCCACCATTCTCTAGGACAAAAATACACTGGTTGATGAAAATCTTCTAGGCTGCATAAAAAAAATTACAAAAAGCTTAAAAAATGAGACTTGGAGAAAAGAAGGAATTGAGGGGTATTTTTGGTGGATGGTTGATGGGGGTTTTTAGAGAAGCCCACGAAGAGAAATGTTGGTAGCCATCAAGTTAAAAAAGAAGGGTGTTGCAAAAAAACCTCCAAAACCAAACACAACAACAACAACAAAGAAATAATAATTCTATTCTTTAGGGAGAAAAGCGTAGATGAGACACTAAGAAAAAGAATTTCATGGGATGATCACTAAAGAACAAGAATAGACAAGAATATGTATTCCTATATACTCTCACCAAGGCAGAGAGATGCTCATGAGTCTATCAAGGGAGGCCCTTGGCACTTGTGTCCTACAGGTTTTAAAAGTTAACACAAAAATAACTGAAGCTGTGTTGCACTAAAGGGATGGACTACACCATCCACGATTCCACTTTTCCCTCCTGGCTCCAAATCACTCACCTCTATAGCATTTTGGGACTCTCATTCACATCCAAGTACTGATGTTGAACTTTTTGCAAACTAGACTGTGTTTAACATCAGGGTTGAGGATAAATAATAGAACCTCATTAATATACTTCTGCTCATTAATTATACTTTTACTTGGAGACTCGGTACAGTCAGCAGCTAAACAAACTCAGACAAAGAAAATAATCATTCATAATAATGAATTGTCATCTAGATTACATGTAACACTTCAGAGGAGTGTACTGTGATAGCTCTGTAAAATTAATGAGGTCTTAGTTAAACCAGGCCTCATTAAAGTATCTCCCATTAAACCTTTCCTGGAAAATTGGAGAGAAAACATCTCTTGTGTAGATTAACTGGCTTGTCAGCCAGCTCCTACTGTAAAGGCCACAAGTGAAATATGGCAGAGCCAGGAAAAGCAGGAGCTCCAGGCTTTCAGGCCAAATAAATTCCACTTGACAATATTGCCTAATTAAAGCTAATAGAATCAGCAAAACAGCAAAAATAAGAGCAGCTGGATTTGGAGTTAAATGAGAGATCCAATACTCCAAGTGTTGCCAGCTTCAATAAATGTGGTGCACAGATAAAATTAACCAGTTTCAGTGACTGGCACTTTGGTGACAGATTTGACTTTTCTGCAGGGCACAAGGACTTTAATATTTTGCCCAACACCTGAAAACTGGCCTGGCTGTGAACAGCTTCACATAGGGACTGTGTCAGGAAAAGTGAAGACAATTATCTTCATAAATATTTTTTAACCTTTTCCATCACAGCACTGCACAATGTCCATCTCTGAATACTCAAATTCACTCACTTTTGGGAATTCCCACAAAGAGACAGTTACAGAGACAAAATTCAGAAATAAAGGGTGTCAAGTAGTGTTTGAGGAGCATCCAAAATGACTAAATCAACAAAAAATGAAGTTGACGAAGCAGCACTACATCAATTCATTTGCTCCATAGAAAGTTTAAAAATACTCTTAATTCCATGCACTCTTACACCTACTAGCAAGGACAAGCAGGTTTGTAGAACTACAACTGGAAAATTCTGAAATGGGAATTTTGACCTCATTCCTCAGATGAAGAAAAAAAATTAAAGACACACGAATTGTGAAATACATGATTCTCCCTTAAAAAAACCCCAAAAAACCAAAACCACAAGAAAGCCACCGAAACAAAATCCAGAGCTCTTTTGTCTCTGCACTTCACAATTTACAGTTCTCACTTTAACTGTTAGTGGTTGCTATGGAGTCCCCAAATGAGCCTTCAACTAAGATTTAGTGTAAGTCAGAAATAAGCAGGGAATTTATGACTATGCTGAGTCATGAATTAGACATGATAAATTTCTACCAGCTACCATCATTCAGAAGATGGTTTGCCTCAGGTTTATTAACCTGATCCTGAATAAATCTTCTTAGCAGCTCCTTTTGACAGAGACAGGCGAGTTACCTCTAATACCTCTGAAAACACCCACCAGTACAGAACTGGCCAACTATTTAACAAACTGTGCCTCTTACTCTTGGGTTTTTACAAAAATAAGGACGGACTTTCGCTCACTTAAATCTTACACAAATTAGCAAAATCATGTTTATTAAAAAAAAAAAAACATTACAGTGAAGTAGTCCCAAATTAATAGAATTCCTGTAACAAGTGAAAGGTGTAGAACACATCCCTGCTGATGTGCAAATGTAGGTAGTTAATGCCACATTAATCACTTTTCTGTGTTTATTCTTCACAACATTTGAACAGGGAATCCTGAACATACAGAATATGTTTGGGTTTTTTAAGGACCGCATGAAAATAGTTTGATCCAAACCAAGTTTATTTTCTCAAGGTGCAATAATGAGAAAGAGACTTGTTGCCTTCAGAGGTCAGCTGGGACCTACAGAACAAACATCATCTGCCCTGATAAAAGCCTAGAAGTAATACAATCAAACATAAATATACATATTATTTTCACTTCATTTCTGCTACAAACTTCAGTCATCTTAAACTCCATAAACAACTGAAAAGAAACACGGATTTCTAACATTAGGAACACAAACATTTCTAACATTAGAAAAATAAATCCCCCGGGACATATTCACTCCTCTCCCAAGGGAATTCTAACTGACAAAAAAAGTAAGTCCTCACTGAAAATATTTCACCAGGAAAAATAAAGTTAAGCAGGAAGACATAGCTGGAATCTGTGTCTGTTTCTAGCAAAAAAATGGGATTGCAGAAAAATGCTGTGTGAAATTCAGCACAGCTTCAACACCTGTACGGAGGAAAAACTGTAATAATTTACCAATTACATGCAGTAAAACCCAACAGCTTAGGGAAAAAAAGCAAGTAATTGCATTCACTGTCTTTACCTGCTACAAAAACATGGAAATAAACACGGAAACTGATATTCTGCTTCCAATAATTACATTTTCAGTGGAAATCCCGTCAGCATTCAGTTATGGCTGTTGCTATCCAGAATGGAGCATCTCCTTATTCCTGCTTGATGCTCATAATGTGGTTTTCACAACCTCTCTACAAGTGTCTTAAAGAAAAAAAAAGACCTAGAAAGTGGCCTCAAATACTTTGTAAGAAGCTGTTAAAAGTAAATAAGAAAAGCTTTTAAGTATTTATCACTAGCATTACATCAGGGACTAAAGAACTAATAATTTTTCATCCATGGTGTTTTGATTCTGTCCCACATTCTCATGGTTGTTTATTCCATGTTAAGTTCCCATTTAGTTGGTGCAGGCTTTCAGATAAGGAAAGGTGGAAGGAAAGAGCTTTTATGGAAGGAAGAAACAAAAGGAAAAAAAGATTTAAAAAAGGGAGCAGCAAGCTGTAAGGGACTCTGCAGTCCTGAACAGAGCACCTGCCTTCTCACAGCCAAAAACCAGACACCCCTCGTAGTCAAAACACATTTGATAAAATACATGTAGAGAGATAAGGACTTTTGCACTAGATACACCTTGAAGGAGCATTAAAGCAGCTTGATTTTCAGAAGCATTTAACACATGTACATCAAGCCAACCATCCAAAATCCTTCTGGAATTTGGCCACTTGTAAAAACTTCTCAAAATCCCTTTGGGTTTTAAGGCCCTAACTCCAACAGAGCTCAGATTAGTCTCTTTCTCCTCAGGCACTAACCCAAAGAATCAGAAGGAAGAGCTGGGGTAAAGCCAGAGCTCTGAAGAAATCAATGTTCAATTTTAGCTGCTGATGCTCATGTAGAGGAGGATCCCAGCCAGTGGGGAAGTCCAGGGAGGAGACAGAAGGAAGGAAAGCAGGAGGCAGATAAAAATGTTGTTAATAAGACACACACAAAAGCAGGGATTACCTCCCCACTTGTGCAACTTTTAATTCTCAGGGCTTTATATGGTTTTGTCTTTATTATTTGCTGTTTGTTTTTAACAGTCTTGCAAAAAAAAGCAAAATCACTGTGTTGCCGAAACTTTTATTGCTTTCTTAGAGTAAATAATGGTTTTACAACACAGATACTTCATTTCTTTATTATCAAATGGTGCTGCAAGCAACAACTTGGCACTCTATAACAAGCACTGACTTTCCAGGATATTTAGTTGACTATTTACGACCTGTTCACATAAAAAGTTGTTTTGTACTAATTGCAATGCAAATTTATTCCTATAACCTTACAAAATTAATCCTGGAAAAGCCACTAGTTTAAGGGCAACTCCAGTCCTCCAAACCACTCCCAGCTCATCATATTTTCCCATTTTAAGGTAAATAGTAATACCAGTGAGAAAAGGAGGCTGAATAAAAAGATGACATATGGAGGTATAAAAGCACCAGCTCTTTTTGTGTGCCACATTTAGCAAAGCTGTTCAGTGGCAGAACCATAACAAGCATGGACTTACACCCCCAAAATCACAGGGGATCACATTAAGGCACATCACATTAAATCTCCTTCCCTCACAAATTTCATTTTACACAGCAAATCCGAGCTTACTGAAAACATTAACTGAATTCCATAGTGAGACATGGTGAAAGAGTCTGGGCAGGGGAAGATGAGGCAGACTCCTGGGGATCTTGTGGACATGGACATGCAGGCTACCACTGGATGCATTTCACTGCTGCACGAGGAGTGATGCTGAAATTCCTGAAAGCAGCCAAAGAAATTGGCTCTCAAGTGCCATAAAATTCCAGGGGCACTGCTTATGACCACAGTCAGTCCAAGGTATTTAGTTTAAGAATGATTAATCACAGTTGAATCAGCCTTTTGTTTCTTTTCTGACATTTCAGAGCCCTTTCTAGTATTCCATCTATCTGAAGTCTGGCCATGACTTGATACCGAAGGAGACTGTTTGAAATAATTCCATTTACTTTGGCCTGCCTACAAGTCTGGATAAAGGTTTCAGTCAAAACACCTCTTCACATCATAGAATGGTCTTAAAATGGCACACAGAGATAACACAGCAAGAAGACATTAAATCTGCTGTGCACTTCAAAGTGCTCTGGGAGTTATTTACCAGCAGCAGCAGGGTGGCCTCAGGGGAAGCACATCCTTGACCAAAACAAGAACCAATCCATGCTCCAGCTGCAGTGTTTGCATGCAAATACCAACACTGAAAAAGCCTCACAAAACCCAGAACGAAGGAAACTCACGCAGAAAATGTCACCAACAAATCCTTCCCAGCACAAGAACTTAGAGGAGAAAGGGATTTAAGGTCAACAGAGGCAAATGCAAGGCAGCAAATACACTTATTATTTATACCAGAAACACGACCTCAAAATCTATTTAATGTCACCCACCACAAGACTCAAAACCAGTATCAAAGGACTGCAGTGGGAAGAAGGGAAAGGACCTCAAAGAGTCCAGAAGTAATTGAAAAATGGGAATTTAGTAATGTAGAGCCAGGGAGTGAATTTTTTTACTTGAAGGATGCAGGATAAAACAGACAGAATATCAACACAGGAAGAAAATCCAAGGTCCTCTCAAGCATTTCTCTGATATGGCTGTTTGCTAAAGGTGCTTCTTTTATTTCTGTAATTCCATAAATATGCTTGTAAATTACTGCACTTAACTGAAAACATTAACAAGTACACAGACAGGACTTAAACACATGAGAAGCAACCCTGAGACCAACCTCACTTTCAAGTAAAATACTTTCTTATACTTAAAACTTTATCACACACTCCAAAATGCATTAGGAAAAAGACTTCGCATCATATGATTGTGGAAAATTTTCCAGGAGGCTGCTTTCCAATGTGAGAACTACCACATCTAACAAAGCCTGAGAAGGTTTCCCACAAGGTCGTGAATTTCTTCAGAAAACCATTTTAAGCTTGTATTACCCTGACCTACCCAGAAAAAATGGAACAAAGCCATTGCTTAAGGTTTTTCACTGGATTTTTCCATATTAACATAATAAGACTACAGGAATCCTTTTGTCTCAAGTTAATATAGATTTTATTTTACCAGTTTGTAAATATTAACCCATACATGGGAACAAATCTAAGAGAGGCTGGGAAGTAAAAGATATCCTAATATTGCAATGGAGCCCCTTCCCCCATCTTAAAGTAATTTCACTGGGACTCCACTGTTCTAAAATCACATTGCAATCAAATGTTGGCTGCTTGGGAACAAAAGGAATGGGAACAGTGAGTCAAAAGGGAGCTTTATTTTAAAAAACCTCTGTAATTATGTCTGATCCATGGGTTAGTTGATACTCTAACCATTCATCTTCCTGCCTGAGAATCCAGAATTCTCCAACTCTGTTACTGTGCCAGAGGAATCCCAACTCTGGGATCTGCTTCCAGGACTTTCAGGCCTCCAATCTTCCACTGGATTACACACTACCCATACACCAAATTGTACCATTTGTAGGAAGAGAATCCTTCAGATGAAATGGCCACACATTGACCCCCAATAACTATTTCCCAAATCCTGTGACTTCAGTGTAAATAAGTGCTTGTGTTCTCATAAAACTGCTCATACAGAGAAGTGCTCCTGTGCTCAGCCTCCATTTCTGAACATCCCAGGACAAATAATTTGCAAAGAGAAGCACAAGAAAAAGGCTAAAAACTCAGTGGGGAGCTTTCCAGCTCCTTCTCTTTCTTTCCTTCATTTAATTTCCTCACCTGACACCAGTTTAGCAACAGTCACCCACAGCCTGTCACTCTTCCACAGCAATATCATTAAGGGAAGGGAGCCTCTAACATCTCTATTAAACTGCAATAAAGCAAAGTCTTCGACCTGTAATGCCTCTAAGTAAACCAGGCATTACTGAAATTACTTAATCTGCAAAGTCAGTACCTCCCCACCCTACTTCACCACTCCCAATCACTTCACGAGAGCAGCAGCATTATCCAGATGCATTTCAGAGCTCAGTTTGATATTTTGGTTCCGGTGTTCTATTTCAGTGAGGGTAAAGTGGAACTACAGAATTAACATCAACTTGATTTTCAATTCCATTACTTTTGTCTACTTCTGAAACAAATACACCCAGGAAAAGAAATATGAAATAGAACAAAGGCCCTTGCCATTCATTTATTAGATTATTGCTGACCCAACAGAGAGCATTATGTGTGTGCGTGTGTGTGTTCTAATAGCACAGGCTCTCTTCTTATCCTCCCCAGTCCCTGCTCCAGCTTTAATCACCTAAAAACACTGACTTGTGTAGACTTCTGGAAGACTAAAATGTATATTCTACCAAATCACAGTCATATCAAGTAGTCATTAATTCTAAGCAAGGGAAGAAAAACAGCTTTATTGAGGGAAACAGAAAGTAAAATACTCCCGCTACAATTTCATCAATCTCCATTATTTAAGAATGAAATCTAGAAGCACTGTGGGAGTGTTGTATTCTTGATGCAATCATTTTCAAGTTGCAGCACAGGCTCAACAGAACACAATAAATAATACAAAGAAATAGTGGCTCCTTTAATGCACTGCCTCATGTATGAGCTTTATTTAATCCATGTACACAAAGTTCATGTTTTTAGTAAAACATTTCAAGCAGCTGAACCCAAAGTTTCTTATCCATCTTTCAGATAATCTTTCAGAACTGAGATGGTTTTTGCCCTTAGAGCCAGATTTGTTTCTCAAGTACCCTGGTAAACTAAATCCATTCTTTTCACAAGTCTTGAACCATGCAGGTTGTAGAAGAGACAAGGGATGTTAAATTGCAGTGTCTCAACATAAACAAATCACCCCAAACTATTAAGTATCTCCAAAGAGTAGAGGAAGTAATCAAAACCTCTGGTTCAAGATGGTGGTGATGTGACAGCCTTTAAGATGATTCACATGACAGAGGGCAGTTTTTTCCAACTCACCCATTTGCTTCCCTCAAACTTAATATTCTCTTTGTTTGGCCAGCAGATGGACATGATAAATTCAAATTAGCAAAGGGGACACACATACACACCAACACATCATGTAACAAAACAAGAGGGATTTGTTGTTTTCAGAAGACTGAATCATCATGGTCACCTGTAGTGCAGGCCATAATTAAGATAAAATTCCCTCACAACCATCATTTTAATGAGCCTCACAATTTTTTGGCTATTTGAAAACCAGCTGACAACACTGCAGATTTTTAGCACATTTTGAGAGGGAAAAAAAGGAAATGAAAACACTGCCTCTCTTTCTCTAGGTTCTGTGAGCTTTTTATCTTTCCACATTATTAACAGATAAAAATGGTTATGTGTAAGTGTTCAGCAAATTGCTATCAATGTTCAGTACTCTGAAACAGCACCATAATAATACCCAAAAGCAATGATATATTTAAAGAGAAGAGGTAACACATTCACAAGATCTAAAAACCACAAGAGAGACACTCTTAGGCACCGAGGTCTCAACAAAGGTGAAGCCAAGAGGGGTCACAAAGGAGTCAAAGTGGTTGCTGTAAATGTTCTGTGGATTCTCCTCATCTTCTCCTCAAAAATCTGCTCTGGCTCAAAATCACTGCTCACCAAACTTCCACTGGTTTCATGAGCAGAGCGAGTCCCCAAAACTCTAACAAAAAATAAAGAGGAAAACCCAGCCAACCCCAAGAAGACATCTTATCACTGCCTGGAGTCACTAAGCAACAGTCACAAATATGCCAACCTCAAAAAAGGAGAATTTTAGTGTGTTGGAAGAGATACTGTAAACACGAGATAGCCAGGTAACCAAATGACAAACTATTATCTGACAGCCTTGGAAACCTCTCTTAAGCCAAGATGTAATAAATAGCACATGCAGCTAAATTGGAAAAAAAAAAAAAGTCCTGAGCCAAGTTAAATAGTAACCAACATTCGAATTTAACCATGTAAAGTCTACATTAAAATCCAAAATGACAAATAGAAATATTATATTACTATGAACACTGTCAAAAGCTTTGATTAAGAGCACACTAAGGAAATAAGTGAAAACACACTTTACCTTGTATCTCATTTTGGGGCATGAATGAATGTAGAAACCCATATAATAAAAACAGAGATCAGGAGCTTTTTCATGAAGCTGTCTAGTAAAAGCAATTTCCCTGTGAGGGGAAAGAAAAGACTAATTAAATTTGAATACAATTCTCATAGTCATTTTACCCCTTCATATTGAAATACTTTACAGTTACCTGGCTCTTGATCTATATAAAGGACTAGACTTCTATAAAATAAAAAATGAGGATCATAAACTCCAAACTAATGTTTTTAAAAATCCCAAGCATAATAAACTGAAAATTAATACTTGGAAACCTAACAAACAAATCACCAAAATGGACAACAACATGTCAGGCTTAAAAATACTTTCATTTTTGTGTTTTGGTCTGCCAACTGCCTGATATGAAATTTTAAAAAAAGGGACTAAGACCCTCTATTTAATAGGTTTCTTGTTAATATTCATGTACATTGGAATTCAGAAACCTGGCCCAGCTCTTGCACATAGACTGGTTAACATGGCTCAGGAAAACATCAGGGTATTTAAAAAAAAAAGATTCAAGGATAAGCCTCTTGTTTTTTCTATCATTTATGCTCCAGCAATTTGCATGTAAAAACATCCATCTTTATACAACAAAAGGTATTTTTACCCATCCCATGTTTGTTAGTATCATTTTCTCATTTATTCTGAAAGAAAAATGTCACTGGATTCCAAAACAAGTTTGCTTTTTATCTTGCTGGCACAAGGAAAGTGCTGTTATTACAAAGACTCAGCCACTGCTCCCTCTGTAATGATCATTTTTGCAGCATTTTTACCTGTGCAGATCACTTTTGTAACAAATTCGATAAAAAATGGATGCTGGTTCTCACTTTCTGTGTCAAAGGGATAAGAAGATGTCCCTGCTCACTGCAGGGGAGTTGGAATAGATGAGCTTTAAAGGTCCCTTCCAACACAAACTATTCTCTGATCCAAGATATGAGTACATACATATAGGAAGCTTTTTCAAATACTGGAGGATCTTTATCACTTAAAATTAAATTAGTATCACTCACTATTTCTTGATTTTTTTTTTTCCCTTGATAAAATTGGCATTTCCAAGCTGCTTCTTCTCCCCTCTCTACTTACATGCCTACGTATCTCAAATGTTCCTCAAATCCCATCCTTTCTACAACTCAGCAGCAAAAATTCTCAGAGTGGCATGAAGTGGAAGTGACAGCAATGCAGTCCAACCTCCTTGGAGTAAAATTGGCAACAGCTTTGAAGGTATCAGATTCCTTTGCAACTTCTTAAGTCCTCCCTAACTCAACTATTTTTTTTCCCTTTTTGAAAGAAGAACGAGGCTGGCTCCCTCCAGGACAGTTGGGAACTCATTTTTATTGCCTGAAATGCTGCAGAATTTACAAGCTGCTTTTTCACAAGTTGAGCCATGCACGCATGGTGCAGCGACAAAGCTTTAAATTTATTATGTAGAAAATTTAAAATAATTTAAAGAATTCGTAAGCTGGGATTATGTCAGTCTATTATTACATAAAGTAATGTGATACGTACAAATACTAAAAAACAATTCTTAGGGGGACTTAGTATTTTATATGTTCATCTTGCAAGGAAAAAATATTCTAATTTCAAGTATCTAGCATATGTAATGGAATAGTTCTAAAAAATCTAGACCATTAAGAGAAAAAAAGGTCAATTCTAAGTCATAGGAGTTCCAACATTTTTCCACATTTGTTAATTCTGATTAATTCTATAAATTTGTCAGATCCTAATCAAAATCCAAACAAATTCAGATTGGACCTCTGAGATATTAAACTGCACATGGTTTATCAGTTATAGCAAAAGTTTATGAACTAATTGTGGTAAGAAGTTTCCTAAAAGTGGTGTTTGTGCCTCACACAGTTCAAGTTGTGCCATTTACCCACCCTGGTGGGTGACACTGAACAACAGCTGAGAAGCTGCACCTGCAGAGAAGGTGCCTTGGAGAAAGGAGAAAGCTGGACCTCACCATTCCAGTGCTCATTTTGCACCTGACAGAGTGCAGTGCAGATCTTAACAGGTGAAAAGATTCATGCTACAGCTTCTCAGACTCAGACTTGTAAATAGACATGTCTGGCACGAGGCTCCAACCCAGCTGCTTCGAGAGCACTTCCCTGGGAACACATTTGTCTGTGGCCAACTTCACGCCAACAGAGAGGCAAAAAAGGTAAGAAAAAAAAGGAGTTACACAAGTATTTCCACTCACTTAGGGTTTGGTTTTTTTTTCATTTATAATAACAATGGAATCATAAAATTGGCTATGGAAGAAAAACAGCAACTTGCAATTTCACATACAAGTTTTATTCACGGTGAAAAGCAATACCCACTGTTCCTACTGCTTCACAAGACCATGTTGGATAGTTAATTCAAGGCTTTAAAATTCATAGGATTACTCTCTCCATCAGCCTTTCTGAAGACAAAGATAATGAGATTAACATACCTGAAAAATATACTTAGTGCTAGTACAGCAGGAGACCACTAATTCAGAAGACAACGCTTTTTAGGTACTGTGTTATTTATGATCTCAATGTGTATAAAACTATAAAAGTGATTAATTTCATTTGGTGACTGGGCTAAGAAAAAGGTCAAAGTAAAAATTATTTCTATTCAAACAAAAAAGGGGCTTTTCCTGCTGGAACCAAGCAATACTAAATTATTTTCAGGGGCAATAAAAAGGAGGCATTTTGTTTCTGAGTGTTTTTTTAATCTGTAAAAGTATTTAGCTAACTAGAAAGATACATCCCGAGTCAAGGATGACAATTAAACATTTATTTGGAAGGCAACCAACCCCACAGCTACTTTGCTAAAGGTAGTGTTACTAGTACATATTTAGACTAAAAATAAAAGCACAAGTTTAGAAACAAGTATCAATTCCCACCATTCCGTCCAACCAGATAACAAAAACGTGCTCTTACCGTAATGCAGAGTAGACTCCCAAAGATAAGAAAGAAAAGTCTGGATCGTAGTACAGATAGACTGAGGACACACAGTAGGGCAGGATATCAATTACACCAACAGCAATTATCTTCCCATCCAGCCAATACTGCTGGTGGAAAGAGCCATAGCCACATTCTGGTCCATTTGGGGCGTGCTCTGCCTAAGCAAGAATAAGACAGGATTAACTTCCCTGATGAACTTCCAGCATGAAAACAATTTTAAAGAGAATTTTAACACATAAGTAAATATTGTAAAAATTTTTGCTGGCCATCTGTATTTAGAAAAAAGGAAAAAAGGCATTTGAAAGGCAGGGAAAACAATGTTAGTTATGGGTTGTTGTGTGCCCTTTGCTGTACTAGTGATGGGTATAACCCACACACCACACATCCCAAACATGAATCTGAAACAGCCCCTGCCATCCAGCACTTATGGCATTGACATGAAAACCAACGTGATTCACCAAGTTATTAATGCATTACTACATGCAAACCTGCTGCCTCTGCTTCCTGCCACAGCAAGGACCCTCCAGATTCTTTCCTCCACATCCCCAAGAACTGGAAGCACTCTAGCCACAGAAACTGAGTTCCTCAGAGTGGCCATGAAATTTACTTCAGAGGAGCATTTATAAAAAAACCTGAACAGCTTATTCTTTATGTGATGTTTACCCTCTACAACTAACAAAACACCTTTTATCCAAGAACCTGAAACTGTGTGGCAACAAAATCTGTGGAACCTCTTCTCTGTCAGCCCACATCAGAGCAAATCCTGCAAAAACACCAAGGGACTGGCTATTGTTGTGTGCTGTGGTTTTGGACGTGCACTGAAGTTTGACTCTGGATGGGGTAAAGCACCTCGAGCCAGAAACCGATGCTTGAAGTTAAGAAGAAAATGATCTCCCTAATTTAAACTGTATTACACAACCAATTTTGGCATGCCATTTTCTCCCACGTCAAGTTTACTTTAATCCCAAATTCCACTGTGCTCAACCTAATTATCCATCTAGTCATGTTTTTCACTGCATTGCCAGATCTTCAGAAAGCTGCTTCTCACTCAATAAATCTGACAATATTGCCTGCTATTACCAACTGTTTTGCATTACAACAGCAGAAGGTGGGTTTAATCAAGTATTTTGATACAGTAGCCCAGACTGAAGAGATGATAGGCAGGTGAAGTTGCTCTAATTGGTACCACATGTGTCAAAAGAAATCAATCACGTGAACAAAAATCTTTTCAACTGGCTTACCCAACCAGCAAGTCCCAAAATCAAGGCCACATAACAATATGTTTGCATTTTTATATAGTTATATGGCATAAAACTAGATGTAGAGCTACCAGTACTCTAAAAGTGAAATGATGAAACATTTCAGAGCTCCACCTGTAGCATGTGAGGACATTAAACTCAGATATAGCACATTAAAATAGGTTTCTCTTGTTCAGGTGAAGTCCACTTATCCAACAGTTATGGTTTCATTCAGTATCATCAATTTTTCAACAGAACCAAATGAAATCACATGGTCAGTGGTAAAATTTTAAGCAGGGACACAGGCAAGTAAAAGATGTTCTCCAAGGATTTCCCAGCACAGGTTAAGTTCCCTTCTCAGAGTGCAGTCAGTGACAGAAAAATGAAACATCTCAAAGCCACGGGGAAATGTGGTTGGTAATAGAACACAGACTTGCTTAAGTAAGTTTCAGTTACAACAGATTTTCTCTCTTTGTCAAAAATTCATCGTATAGGATTTAACAAATGTTAAAGAAGATAGTCTAAGCCAACATGGAAAAGATTTTCACTCAAAGCAAAGTTTTCTGAAGTTAAACAAATGCTGTGTCTGTGTGTGACCTCAAACCTCCAAAGAGCTGCACATGGGTTTGGTCACTGGACCTCTGCAAAGTGAAGTATTAACATCAGTTAAAACTCCTGGTAAAGTACAACCTGCAGTTATGTCACTAATGCAATTACAGTGAAATGTCATGAACATAAGAGACTCTGTGTTCCGCAACAAACATAACGAGCACAGCATTGATTTCAGGCAAAACAGTCAGGGATCTCTGTTACATTAAGCAAATAACATTTTAAAGAGAGTAAGATTTCCCTCTACCTTCAAAAATTCTCACATAATGTAATCCTCTGTAATGCTTGTGAGTATTACATTTTCTCCCATTTCTCAATGAATACTTGGCTCCTTTAACTTGATTTCCTGTGCACTATCCAGGCAATTTGACCTGAAACAGGTCTAGAATACAAAACATTTTCCTGAAGCAGCTACACCATTTCACACCACTGACATCTCCACTGGGACCATGTTTATCAAGGGTGAGGCAAAATCCACCAGTGACATCAGGGGAGCAAGCCCCACCAGAAAGGGCTTACCTTATCTACCCAAAATTATACATTAGCCCTGGAAACAATCTAGAGGTATTATTTAAAATTATTTCAATACAAAGAATTATTATAATCTGATGATACTGAAAAAATCCAAGACAAAATCTAAATTATAATTTTCTCTTCACTGTTTAGATTGTCATGCAAAGGAAAATACAACATATTCCATTACATGTTAATTCTACCTGTCTTCATATCCTGCCAGCTAATGATTCCATTAACACATTTGATTGTTCACATTTTACAACCCATTATTAAAATTTAAATATTTAACAGAACTGGCATTACATATTGCCCAGTTAGTACCTCAGTGTACTAACTGCTTATAATTGAACTTCAGTGATGGTGAGAGCACTCGAATTTCTTCAAAGCACATTGGCCTGTCTTTTACTTTAATATTAAGAGGTGTTATAATTACCAAAAACGGGTCCTGCCCATACAACGAATAGTTATTTTTCGCTGGGAGGTTTCATGAAATTTCTTATTTTCTACTTTTCCCTTTTACCCTCTGCTGTGCATGGAGGGAGAAGGAAGATATTAAATTTATGCTATCAAAGGAAAAAAAAAAAAAAGCCAGGAAACCCATGACTTCTCCACTCCAGTGGAAATTATTTGCCAAATAAGCAAAGTGATTAATTCCAGCAGTTCCTTTCCCAATGGCACACACACAAACCTGCCATATGGTAGACTTCTATGTCTTGGTTAGCAACACATCTCCTTTCCAGAACTCCATCCTCCTTTCCTTAGGGATTAGTAGGGCACTCTTTACAGAGCCAAATTCTGTGCCTGACTGGAAAAATCTAGAATCTGAGCTACACTGCATCAAATGTGAGTCAAATATCACCTTCTAAGGTGATCCTGGGAATGACAGACTTGTAATGATCTCACTTATTACATCTCCTAAAAATTGAAACACATCAATAAACAAAATAATGCAAAGCAGAGGCAAATGCGCTTCTTAAAGCGCAAAGATCAAGATTCACAAACATCTTCCAGTTCCTTAGAATTCAAAAGCATCTCAGCATGGACAATAGGAGAACAAATGATCATCTGCATAACAGAAAACAGATCACTTTCCATCATGTTGGGTCTGTTACATTCTCCAGACTGGTAGGTGAATCAGTGAAGACTGAATGATGTTGTAGCAAACCAAGATGATGATTTAGAAGTATTCAGGATGGTTAAAACAGAACTGAATATAAATAGCTCCAGAAAGATCCCATAATACTGAGTGATTGAAAAGGCTGAGGAGATACCAAATGTTCATAAACCCATGGAGCATAAATGCATGCTGGAAAACATATTGCTATAGGCACACCCAAAACAATGGGCATAAATCACCAGTTCTTTCAAAGAGATGATTTTGACAACAATTTTATAAAGTTGTCAGTTTAATGCTTAACATCAGTCAAGATGAAAAAAAAAAAAGGCTAAACAGCAATTAGAGAGTCATTTGAGAACAAAACAAAATTATCCCTCAACTGCATAACGCCATGGGCCATCTGAGTGCTGAGGCTCATCCCAGCTGCTGTTTCAGGACAACGTGGAGCAACCTGGGCAGGACAAACCCTGAGATGACCATCAGTGATGCTGACACAACTGGCCCATGACATCCCCCTCACTCACTGAGCACCAAAACCCAGGAACCACCCTGAGCACTCTGGATTTTCCTTGGAACCTTTTCCCATGAATCCTCCCACCCTGGCAAGAGCCGGGTCCCATCCCACACTGCTCTGGCTGAGTCCTGAGGCTGTTCCCCTGTGCTGAACCATTACCACCATTCCACATTTGCCTGTGTGAACTGCTGAAATGGAAAACGGTCAAATGCAGCCTCTAAAAAGAAAGGATGAATAAAAAACCACCTCAAACAATTCACTTTACATTATGCTGTTTACTGCTAGAAAACTGCCTAGTTTTCTGCTACTACATACTGTATCTTTTTTTAAAAGCATTCATTTTTTTCTGCCAGAGCCCATAGCCAAAACAGAAACTAAACTGAATAATAAAATGAGGAAATAAAAAAGACAGGAAGAGTTTGAGTGTTCATACTATTTGCAGCTAATGATAACATTAAAAACTCAAAAAATTACAAATTGAAAACACGTAAGGTTTAAATTTTATTTTAAATTATTTTTGTTCAAAAGAGTAAACACACTACACACTGCTAGATTTGCTTGTGGCAACTGTTTCAGAATAAAGAATTTCAAGAATCCCTTGGCCTCTGATATATAACCCCTTTTATTTAACTTCATCTAATTGAAGACATCTGTAGTGGTGCCACACAAAATTTAATTCAAGCTTCGAAATGTCAATAAAAAGTGTCTGTAAGAAACAATATGGGTATAAACCTGGCAGGGTAGTGTGCATCAGCATCTATGTAGCCATACAAAATTAAGAATATAATGGCAGTCTGCTGCCTGAGTTGACGAGGTGATAAAAGCCCTTTTCCTATAAAGTCTAATGAGCTCTATTACTCTTCAGCTTTCAGGAATGCAAAGGCCAGTGGACTCAGCAGAGAAAAGCAACAAACTCTGCACACATGGATTCACTCAAACTGCGACATATCAAATTACCAGTGTAATTACTATAACCTGACAATTTCATTACAGTCATGCCGTCCTGAACTCTTTAAGACTAACAAGAAAGACACTGCAAGGAATCCATGGCAGTTTGCTCACTTGAAATGAAGGAACAGCATCTCTCTCTTCAACTTTTACCTCAGACTGTAGTCATATACGAGTTCACCACATTATTTAGTAATACACTCTTTATTTTCATAGAAATAAATCAAAAACCAGGAAAGACACGGGGGTTTGTGCTTCTGCCTCTGAATGAAGCGCTATGAAATTCAGTGGTAGCTGATTACCCTGCAAAGGAGCCATCAGGCTCCTTTGGAAACAGAGCAGTATCTTCCTTACCAGTCAGTGGAGACAGAAATTCTGTGCCAGCCACCTCCACCACCTCTAACAATGGCTGGCTGTCTACAGAGTGTAGAGAACACTAATACATTCATTAAATCAAATAAATTAAATACATTCATTTCAAAACTTCCATCCTGAATGAATACATACCTCCAGAGGGGAATCGCAGAGGAATCGTGTGAACTGCAGCGAGGTGGGTTCATCAGTAACACGTGCCCAAGAAAACAGCCCAAACATGCAACGCAGAGAAAGAAAACTATTAGCAATGCTTTGGGATGCATTAGGAGTCAAATGCACTCTTTCAAATCCATATCTTTGAAAAGCATCACCAGACTTTATGGAAATTTCATTTAAACGCTGAAACTCTCACATTCTGTTCAGTAGTACAAATAGATATAGTAATTAACCATGCAAAGTACTCCCTTTTCTATAAAACTGGAGATGGTTTTTTAAAAATGTGATGTGAGAGAATTATCAGACCTGTAATACAGGTCTGTCTGGGGTGTCCTTTATTTTAAATTACACATTACCCTCCTCTGTGACTCCTTGCAACAGGGAGCCTTTTCCCACTCTTCCATTGGCACCTCCCCTATCACCAAAGCAAGGGGGCTGGGGCCCTCACACCTCTTCAGAGAAATTAATTAATTTACAGTCAAAATCAAAAGCAAGTTCATTTTAAGTTTAAAGAAGAGGAAGTGAAAAGAAAATAAAGAAAATCAACCTCCTGAAAGTGCAAGCATTTCAAACCTGGATTTTTTTTACTCGGTACAAAATGATGTGCTGCCGATAATTAGCCAAAAAGGTAATGTTTTAATGATCTGGAGCTTGTCCAAGATTCTCAGAGTAATAAAATACAATACTTATTTACTCACTATCATTTACTTATTTGATACAAATACTTCCTTATTGGTGGATTCCACATTAAACACGTTGCAAAGTTCTGGTATGTATTTAACCCCAAACATTCCCTTGTTAAATGAATAGTTTAATACACAGTTTAATTCCCCCTCTTGTAATGGCTGGGTGATTTAGGAAGTCAGCAGTTCCCACACTGCAAAGTAACAGTAAATAGGAATTTTGGATTAAAAGTTAGATAAAAAGAATGTATATAGACACCTACAAAAACCTGACTGTTGTCAAGAATTCCATTAAGTTCCAAGACTAATTAAAGGGGAATACAAAAAATTGGGGTGATTGCTTGGCAGCCATCCCATTTTTCCCAGGGAAGGGGAGGAGAGGAAGGCAGGCAACAATAAAAAGTGCCAACAGTAACTTGCTGCCTCATCTTGCTTATCTTGTCCTGCTGATCTATGGACGGATGGGAAACCTTTGGACATGGACTTTATGGAAGAACACTGAATTTCTAGATGGTGATGGCGAAGGCAGGGAATTGTGCATTTCCCATAATTTACCATTTCGGATCTTCTCACTATCACTCTAAATTACTCAGAGTTTAGAAAAACAAATGACTGGGGTATCTTAATTAAATTGTAGAATTATTTTGGTTTGGTGGATAAAGAAAAAACACCAATAATAGTTAAAGAAAAAAAAAAGATAATTAAAAATTGGAATTATTGAGTTATTTTCCTGTAATAAAAATACAGAGTTACAAATTCTTACATTGTGAGTGCATCAGTCCCTACAGCCAGTGGTTTTAGAAAGTGCAGATTTCAGAAAAAATAAACCATGTGTTATTAATTTTCATGTCAGAAGACCCCCAATAGTTCTTAATCTGTAACTTTAGCTTTATAGTGGAAACTAAACCCTATGGTGAGAAAACTGAGCCCACAACACCCTTCAAATAGTTTTATCAATTCTTCAGGCCCTGCTCCCCAATCCCTGGGCTCTGAGGGTGAAGGGGGACTTTTTAAGTGTACCTAAGCATAACTTCTGCTGTTACAGCTGCTGGGAAAAAATTTTTAACTGCACCTAAATTTGTATCACAATCTTAAGGGCAAAAATCCACTGCAAGTCTTGTTATAAATTATTTCACCTGACGATACCTGGTAAAGTTCAGAGGTTAGACAGTTTTCTTAAACTAGTCTATACATTTATTTAAAAAGAAGAAAACATTAGATTCAGTTTCTAAATTAACAAACTCATCTAACGCTGCAAGATTATTATGAACACAATTTAAAATTATTCAATAAACCATGAAAGAAATACAGCCAAAAGCTGATGTTACATGTAAAATAACTCAGTATGTCACATAAGCACAATTAAAATTCCTTTCACAAAGCCATGCTTTTCTAATTTTAATTTCCAACTGATTTACATAAACTTTTAAAAGCTATATAATATATAAGAAATCCACAACATTTTTACTTTGGTGCAAACTAATTACAGCTGCCAGAACAAATCAACTCAACAACAGGGAGTAAGTTTAAACATAATTAATAAAACTAAGAGAAGAAACACATCACTGAGAACGAAATCAAAGGGAGAAAAAAAGGCAGAAAAATAAAAGGCAGGTTGGGTTCAACCCAAAGCTGCTTGCTGGAGTAAAAGCATGAGCACAGCTTTAAAAAGAGGTAATAAACCAGAGTGTTAACACCTGCTCCCTTTTACCCAGGGGGGAAGAGATTCAGGTGCTAAACTGGAATGGGTTTCACCTGGCAGCTCAAGGATTTCTGGAAGGGAAGGTTCCTGATGTCACCCAGGGACAGCACAGACTTCTCAGGAAACCTTCCAGGTGTCTGAGATTGGAGGTGGCAGGAATTGCCCAATGATCTGAGATCTTCCACGAGAAGGCATCACAAAAAGTGTTAATTTATCATTTTCCCTTTGACAGTAGTAGAGTTTGCTCATATTTGCAATTCACTCTCAAGGAAAACTGAGTACTTGCCCTTTTTCTTGGGATACAGAAGGGTGAGCAATGGATATGGGATTTGGGCCTTCCTTCTTTTTGATTTTTAAAATCCAATCTCTGAATGGGATTAAAATAAATCAAGGATTTTGGTCATGAGGTTTTTTGCTTTATTTTTCACAGAAGTGCCAGGCTCATAATAAAATAAAAAATAATGATGACAAGTCATAAAACCTGCAAATCCAGTGCATCACCTCTGTGCTGCCACGTTTTAAGTGAAATAATCTTCCTTACCCAAAACAGACTAGAACCAGTATTAATCATAAAGCTGTGCAGTGAAAAAGTAAAAATAAGTCAGTGTTTCAGTAAAGAGTGGACAAGCTGCTAACAATCCCTCCCAAGGAAAAAAAAAACCCAAAACCAAACAATAAAAATTAACTATCTAGGAAAATACATTGAAATTGAGCTGAAAAATGAATAAACTTCTTCAACTTCTTGTAAAAATTGGGAAAATGGGACAAAGTGTAGCATTTTTACAGGAAAAGATGGTGCCAAACCACCCTTGAACCAGGCTACAAACCAGAGCCCAGCAGAATTAAAGATTTATCCCAGGGGTGGCTCTATTTAGCATTTTCAACAATTGCTCACAAAAATACAGGAATGCTAAAAGAATAGAATTTCAGAGATATCCACAGACCTGAAGGTGAAGAGTGAACCTTCAAAACATAGTACTTAAGCAAAGTGGGAATTTAAAGTTTAAATGCACGTCTCAAATGTAGTTTTCAGTCCAAGAACTGGACTAATGAAATAATTGCTGATACATTTCAGTTACAATTTCAATTCCTTTATGGAGTGACGAAAGTCACTGTGGCTCTCTTGCTCAGAAGAAACTTCCTCTTGGTATACTGGAGGTTTATCAGTATTACAAAGTAAAGATCATTTAATTTTATATGGATTTACATAGAAAACGCAGTGGCAAAATCAGGAAGAACAATATAAACTGAGATGCAAAAAGAATCTGAACTGAAATGATATGACTGTGGACAAGTTACTTAATTGTCTGGATGCCTAAATTCTTTGGCTCTTATAGGCATTTCATGATAAAATCCATGAATCCACAGCACTGCAGCCTCGAGGGCCACACAAATAAACAGAAGGCATTAGGCTGATATAAGAAATACTCAAAGTCTTTAAGTCAGAGCTACCAGGATGTGAAATGCAAGTTCACTGCAGTGAGATGTTCTGCCATGGCTTCCACGAGCTGTATAAAAATATATATAGAAGGCTAAAAATAACCACAAAGGCTATTGATTTTTCAGCATTCTCTCACTGGAATTTAAAAGAGGAAACTGGGTTAGAGAGACCTAAAAGTTTGCAACTGGCTGCTGGTACCAGTTTGGAACTGATCAGAACCTGCTCCTTGGCATTTCCCAGACTACTCACTCAATTTTCTCTATTAGTTCAAGTGGATTCCTGGGAAGCAATTAAAAAAAAAAAGGGGGTGAAAAAAAAACCCCACTATACGTATTTCAGTAATTTTTTGCACCTTTTCAAACAGTGTATCTTTTGTGTGTCCTGAAATTCTTTTCTTCCAAGACAAATATTTAGTTAAGCACAAAGCAAAGAGAGAGTCCAGCTACTTTCACAGAGGGAACAGACAGATACTGTTTTTCTACAAGTTTGTCATTATGAAACCCTTGTGAAAAGTTAAATAAAAACGTTTGCTTCAGGAGGTCTAAACAGCAATCAACTGTTCACTCTTGCTCTTTCTGGAAACTACTGCAGAATTTTTATGATCTTTTATGGAAATGTTTTCTAGCCTGTGGAGCTGCCACATAGCTTGTTTCAGTTACACTTCAGCTGTGTTTCTTAAAGACAAAGACTGCTGTAAAAAGACTGGAGGATTCTGACACTGGGTCAGAAATGTGATGCCTCTGATGAGATGATACTTCATTAAGAAGAGCTGCCAGAGACACCCTCTGTTCTATCCAAATTAGCCATTGATTATTTCATTGGGATCACAAAATTTTCCTTCTTGGGATGAAAAGGTAAAAACATGCTTTGACTGTATTTGTTTCACCTAAAATCTTTGATCCAGACCTCCACAGTTCCACACCTGTACCTATCATTCCATCTGTCACATTGCTTCATCGAAAACACAAGAGATTCAGGTGGCAAAATGTTCTGAAATATCTGTCTCCAGATATTTTATGGTTCATCCTGAAGCTGAGATAGAGTTGGATCACAGCATCTTCTGGTTGATTTGTATTCTGCAAGGCCCTCCTTGCATTTCTTACCCAGAAACAGGGATTTTTGCTGCTGAGCAAGAGTTGAAATATTTGCAGATAAGGATTGCTTTTAGCAAAACACGGGCAAGCCATTACACAGCCTCCATAAATCCAACGGAATTGGATCATCCAAAGAAGCAAATCTTGGGATTATACAAGACACAAGTTCATTCTTCTTACTCTCAGATCATCTTTCCATATATTAATCTACACATTTTCTCCCAGAAATATAACCAAGTATTATTAAAAGTTACTCAATTTAAAAAATAAAATACAGGCTCCAAACCTGTATTCAGGCACTTCTCTGTGCATGAATTATTACAACAAAGCTGTATTAGCATTTATTATTTTTCTAATGACAAATGAAGAAAAAAAGGTGGACAAACCCCCACCCACACGATTTGTTTGCATAATTATTTTACTCTTGATGTGCTGATCAGCTCTATAATTTATGCTCCAACTGATCTTTCACTGATAATACAGGGAACCAAGGTTTTTTTCAATATAAGGATGCTCAGCCTGCTCTCATCTCTCTGTCTATTAGTGGTCTCCATTTCTCAGTTTTTCCAAGCTTACACAATTTCAATTTCTTTTCCTTATAGCTTGCCTCATTTCACAAAATAAATACAACCACCACTAAAACAGGAAATAATCCAAACAAATAAATCCCTGCAACTGATTACATTTGTGGGGGTTTTGTATGTTACACACTGCTCCTCATGCTAAGCATGATTACTAAGCACCTTCCACTACTTTAAAAACAACCCAACAAACAAGAAAACAACAAAACCAAAAAAGCTAATGAATAACAGCTCTATTATACTGGGAATGGGACATGGTGACCACCATTCTGGACCTGAGATAAAGGTGCACATAAAGCACTTCCATAAAGGGCCAGAAGAAATACAAAGAATGGGACGAACATGAAACCAGATTGTTTCCATAGCTTCCAAAAGTGAGCAGTTCAGGAACTACGCTAATTCAAGAGTAGCCTTGGATAAACTCCTCCAACAGGCAGGGATACACCTATTTTCCTATTTTCCATGATTCTATCTTAACTCATTCATAGCTATTTATACTTTAACTTCACAATCTGTTCAGGTTCCCCCTAATTAATCTCATTTTCTCCAACAATTATAAGAACACATATATTCCTCCAACAGTGGATGGCCATGCATTTACACAGTAGCTTAATAAAGTTTTGTGCTCCCACAGAGGAAAACTGAAAAATCAATTCTTCCTCAGTACTATTTAAGAGCAAGTATTATGCAGAAACCTTTATTAAGAAAATTGTCTGCTATGTTTTTCCTCAGGACACCAATTCCATACAATAAAAACACACTGACATAGACATTCTTAAGTGCCAAGAAGTTTGTGTAACATCAGGAATTGACTCCACTCCAAAGCACAGAGACAACCAGGTCAGTTTTGAAGCTGAATTCCTGCAGCAAGTGATCAAAAGTTCTTGAGAGGGGTGAGAGGATTTCCAGGGTAAATTCAACTTATACCAGACAAACTAAGAAAAAATGGCATAATGAATATTTTAAAAGACTATGCAGAAAATAGTTGTGGCTTTTATGTCAAGATAAAAACAGATTTGAATTTTTTTCTCTTGTAAGCTAAATTGGTTTTAATTCCAGGAGCAAGGAAATACTTTAAACTTCCTAGAATATTAACTTATTGGCAGAGAGATAATATATTTCTACCTTACCCAATCCTCTCCTTGCCAGTGAAAAAGGAACAGAAGATTATGAGGATACTTCCATAGAAAAGGCAAGTTTCATCACAACTCTGGAAGTTGGAAAAAGTTGATCTCACAATGAAGTTTCCACCTTGATTTTTATTAGAACAAACAGAAGTCACTGCCTCACTCAGGAATCAGAACTGCATCACCAAAACGTGCTGCAGGACTTTCCCCTGCAAAATCTCCCATTATTTTAATGAACATAGAGTAATTAATGCTGTGCAGTCTTTGGCAGGGGAGCAGAAGGAAAGGAGGAAAAGGCAAAAGTTACAAAGACTCAGCATCACAAAGGGCACCAAAACACCAATTACCACTGGTCTCAAAGTGGCATTAACCACAGAGTGCCCAAAAGTCCACAGACTCGCTGCCCTGAAAATCCTCTACTCCCCCTCCTCACATAAACTCTTGATGGAAAGCTGTATTTACATTAAATAGGTGCAAAAAGGCCCTCTCCACACTCACTGAGCAATATTCAGCTTCATTGTTCACATACTTTTTATTACTTCTGTGAATATTTTTATAGTTTTTCAACTTAGTGTTATTCTCAAATAACCACCAAAATTCTACGTTGATTCTTAGAATTGCCTTTTAATATAGTAAGGTTAATATTAAACTAGTCTAGCAACAGATAGTATACTGTAATGCCAACAATCTAAGAATATATTCCCAAAAGAAGTATGTCCCATAACAATCTTTGTTGGATTCTGAATTTAAATATAGGCAAGTTTCTAAATATGAAGTGTTCAGCCAAATATAAAACTAAAAACTCTTCCTAAACTAGAAACTTTCCAAACACAAAAGTGTGCAGGATTCTCCCCGAAAAAAAACTTCAACAACCCCCCAGAGCTGTTTGCACAAATTAAAAGTGAAAAAATCCTGGATATGTGCCAGTTTAAAGCCCAAAGCAGACTTCTTACGATCCTGATAAAAAGCCCTGTGTACAGGACAGAATTTTATTCTCTTTACTTAAAAAAACTCCATGGTTCCATAATGTCTGTATGATATATTAAAAAGTCTGAAAAAGAGGAAGAAGAAGTTTTGAGGTCTTTCAAGTAGCATTTTCCACCCTTTCTCTCAATAACTTGGATCAGTTTTACCCTGCTTGGTACCTTAAAAGTGACTCAGATAACTCTCCTCCCACACAAATTCAGTGGGAAAAAGGTTTCATTAAAAAAAAGGTTTCTAAACTACATGAAAATACATTTCTGTGTAAAACATTCTTCAGTTTACTTCCTGCAGAGATCAAATACAAAATGTTGATTGAGGTGACAGAGTATTAGCTCCTAATTGTGAATAAAAAACCCTCTTGGCCAGGCAGTCTCATGGACACAGAACATGATTTACCAAGGCTGAAAAAGAACCTAAATTCAAGCCCATCAGCATCAGACCAAGTTTTTACATTCAGTAGATGCTTCAGAGAAGGTTTTATGTCTCCCCTGGAATCATCAAAGCCTGCACAAACACGAGGCCAAAGAGAGGAGATAAAGGCAAAGTAGGGAAACCCCTACAGCAAGTTACAAGGAAAAAGAGGATAAAAATCTGTTACACTGTTAGCAGTGAACAGAAATCCATCTCCTTCCTATTCAACAGCAATTCCCAGGACAGCCTTTACACCTTCAGGTGGAGGAAATCTGACTGTCCCTAACACATCTTTCTAGGCTGAAATACTTCCATCACAGCAGAAAAACCAAGACTCTAATCAGACCACGTAACGCTTGGTACAATTCTAGTAAATAGCTCAGTCTCTCTTGGCATGCCTCCAATTTTTACATTATTATAATTAAACTCACTTATGTCAGCAATTATGAAAAGGGCAGGGACTACTGCTTATTGTTATGAGACCCATTATTTTACAAAACAAAGTGAAATGGATTTTATGGCTTTCCAGAGTAGCATTACTGACATCTCACAAAAAAAAAAGCTCTCCTTACACTCTTTTGAACTAAAGCCAAAAAGTATGATGTGGTTTTACAATTCTACCTGGAAAACAGCCCCAGTTTACAAGGTTTCACTTCTGCAGGTAGTTCACTCCCAGGAACAGAAAAGACTGATTAACTGACCAATATTAAAGCTGCACATCTGCAGTAGATAGAAATGAGAGATCTGAGGTAGCAATTTCATGAATTCTGCCAATGAGGAGGTTGTGCCACCTGCCAGAGAAACAGAGAACTGCTGCTTGTTCAGAACCCCACGAGTAGCCTTAATTATTTTTAACTTATTAGATTAGGATTATCCTCCCGTAAACACCCTTTTAAGAGCAGGGTTTATCCACATGCAATGGACTCTCATTGAGCCTCAGAGGATCAGCTGCTGAGATATTTTTGCACTGTTCCTACTGCAAAGGCAAGTTCCAGTTGAGCAGTGTGCTTAGCAGTGGAATGGGAATAAAACTGAGATTTTTAAAACTTTCACCTGTTAAATTAAGCAAGAACACAAAAACTTAGAAAGAAACATCAAAAAGGTACCAAAGAACTTCACGGCAGAAGATGATTTTGCCATCAAAAAACCTCAGAAATGGCAATTTCAATATTTTAATAGAGATACCATTTCCCACCATTTAGCTGTGCATTTGAAGAAGCTGTTTTCAGAAAGGTGCATGCAGTGAACTGTACCTCATTTTCCCCACAGTCAGAAGGTGTGTCCTTGTGTACAGACATCTGATACTTGGCAAATAAAGTGGCAGATTGGTTGAAGGATGATTTGAACTGGGGGTCCTCAAAGGAGACAGGTACTAACCTCACCTTCAGAGCAAGGGAAATACAAGCATTCTGTTTTGAGTGCAAAGCATCAGATAATCTGCTTCTGAAGGTCAGGCTAGTGAAAGATCTCCTCCTATCCACTTCAAAGCCTCTGAAGTCAGTTTTCTACCTTAAACATAATAATAAGACAACTTCCTATGTTTTACTAATATCTAACAAATCAACTACAAATTCTAGTTTTATTGCACAGTCTCAAGGACTTCTTAAAATGTTTTATTTTTAATGGCACATCACTCGTTGATTGCCCTTGTTCAACAATTACTTATTTTTGCTATATATACTGTTTCTCCAAACTCATGGTATTTTTTTTCCTTATAGTATTAGAGGTGTAACACATCTGACAGTTCACTTTAACACCCCATCTGGTCATTGCAAGAAGCAGCAACAAGTGTAATTTAGACGGAGTGCACAGATTACTTTTTAAAGACTTAAATTGAAACTGAAGGGAATTATTTAACTCTGGTGAAGTGAACTCTTAAGCCAACAATTTGTGTGTGTGATACACTTTTGCTCACATCTTGGCCCTGATCATTGTATCCTTCTCATGGAAACATTCAAACCAAAGCCAACCAGGCCAGTTACCAGACTGAGTGTCCAGCTGGATTTAGTTTTTATGGGATTTGTATTTTTAAAGCCCATCTCTATCTCCAAGAACCTCACCCTCTCCATCTCTCACCCAGCAGCATCTCCTTGTAGCATCCATAACTTTTCTGCCTGCAACTAAAACCAAATCTCTGTGGCACTCACAAAGAGGTATCAAGAGTTTGCACTTTCAGGATGTTGATTTTATTGGATACAGTATTTTACAAGCTCCTGAATATACAATGGATATAAAATCCACATTTGTTTCTCCTAGAAGCAGGACATGTGAAATGGAGGGGAAGCTTTGCATAAAATTAAATTTGGCCTTCTGACCTGATTTATGGTTGGTTTATCAGGTGGGTCCTTGTGAATAACCATCTGGTAACGTTTATAGACCTGGTAAGACTCCTGAAATGTGGCTTTGAACTGTGAACTTGGTGGAGATGATCTCACCACCCTCACCTTCAGAAGAAGTTAAACACATTTATTATTAAAGTATCATGCAATAACTATACATTTATACAAAATACAAACATCACAACAGAAATTTTAACCTCCTGCACAAGGGCCACCACAATTTAATTACTATTAGCCAATAGTCTTCTAATTCTCCAGTTCAGTTTATACTACTGAAGGCTTTTATATTTACAATGAATAACATAAAATGTTTTCAAACTGCAAATTAATTAAAATGCCTAGAGAAGAACTACACAATTTTCAGGAAATAATACCAACAAATTTCATTTCTAGTACCATCACTGAAAACTATCAGGAAAATACTCATATTCAGTTTGTTTTCCAGTTCATGGAAAAAAAAACCAAGAAATATGGTTTTATGATTACCAAATGTTAGAAAGTCCAAAAGTCTTCCAGATTACTGTCTCTAATATAAGTAGCTGCAACCAGTGTGTTAAGCAAACTTTTCTACCCTCATTTTTACAGCTTTCAAAGACATCAACACACACCAATGATGAGCATAAAGAGCAACTATTTTGTTATCTGTGTAATTTCACGAAATTTCATGAAATTACTGCTTCCTTGTCAAGTTTCCTTAGCTTAGACAGTTCAAGTATTTATATACTGCAGACCTAAACACTGAATTTCTCTCACCATTCAATAATCACTTAATTCAAAGTCTTTCATTTTCAAGTCACACTGTATGAAATTAATTTGCAAGTTATTTTAGTAACTGAAGTGGCCTCTGCTAGGACTGAGTGCAGTGCAAGAGTACCCTCCTGTGGTTAAACAGAGCTCAGCTGCACCATAGGTATGTAATTTATATAAACATATATATATATATATATATAAAATATATGTACACACTCCCCTATGATGCATATCTATATAGATACAAACATACATCATTCAGTACCATATATATTTCAATATTTAAACCACAGCTACTCCATAAAGTCATAAATACAGACCTAAGCTTTTCAAAAACTCCTTAACTAGACTTTTCCTTCATCTGCCTCCAACAACAGTGAACAAGACATTACCTCTAATTTGTGTCGTGCATCATCAGGTAAAGGGACAAAAACAAAGTCTTCAATGTTTTTAGGCTGGTTTGTTTTAGATTTTGAGTTTTGCAAGAGGAAAGCTTGATCTCCTTGAAGTTGAGAGCCTTCTAATGTGCCCATCTGGTTCTGCAGGAGCTTCTGTAGTTTTCTCTCTTTCCTTATGTCCTTTGCTTTCCGACACAGGGGCTTGCTCAGATCAGCCCCTTTCCCTACAAGGGCACAGGCAAAGAGTTAAACACCACATCTGACACCAAACAAGCAGCTCTTACCTAACCACTGAAAAGAAATGGCTAAAATCACTATTTATTGCAGACTGTGGTCCAAACTCAACGTGGCCTCTCACATTTACAACTACCAACACCTGGTGCCAAGCTAATGCAGTGATTCTTCCTCAGCTGTTTAATGCAGCACTTTAATCTGGAATCACCTTGACCATTTCACCCCAAAGCCAAGGGTGTATTTAAAAACTTGAAATACTGAAGGACAAAAAATACAACTACAAAATCACAGGGAATTTTTCTTCTGCATTCAAAGCCCACGTGGGTACACCACAGACTCCTGTAGGAGACAAACACCCCAAAACAAAGCATTTATTTTTTCTCACCTGGAACCCACAGGCAGGACACAGAAATATTGCCAATGCTACTCTGGTTATGTAATGGAAGAGTAAAAGGCCACAGAAGTTTGCATTTTTGTTTAAAATTATCTTCAGATTGTCTGTTTTAACTAATAAATTCACTTTTTGCAGTTTCCCTCTAACAGATCAGCCATTTATAGAATTCTACTTGTGAAATGGCATGTGCTAGAAAGAGAAGTCAAACCTGTGCACTATTTCCCATCTTGATCCATTTGTTTTTCACTAATACAAGAACTGCAAGCTGTAAAGCAACACAAATCCAAAGGCATGAGGGAATTACAGACACTATGGGACCTGTCCTCAGGCAAACAAGTCAGAGGAAGAGTTTATTTAAAACACCCATGATACATTTGAAGAACGAGTACTTCATCTGTATCGAGATCTGTTTCGTGTCTCGTCTCTTCTGTAAGCTGTAAATTAGCAAGAAAAACTTCTTAAAGCGGTGACTGTGCCTACACAGACATAAGCAAACCTTCTCTTCTATCTGAAACTGTGCAGAAACAGACCATTATTCCTAGAGGACAATGACCTGTTTTGTTTATAAAGGAATAAAAATGCAATTAAACAATCTTATTACTGACTAAGTCTACATTTTCCAAGACGAAAACTAAACATCTTTCTATCTGGAAAATTTTAAACTAAATTTGACTTGTGACACCAGCTAGCACAGAAAAAAAAAATTAAATAAGCTTTCTGATGCATTTATTATTCATTTCTATCTTTAAAACCTCCAGAAAGAAGAATAGTAATGAATATTTCTGCTCTGTAAAAGTAATTCTTTTCCTGAAATGCACTACAGTGTTACTTATCTGCATTTCCAGTGTTTAAAGTTTGACCCAAAGCTATTCTAAAGCTAACTGAAGACCTTACCTCACCTTATCCAAAGCACTGGCAGGTTTTGACACTCCTATTCTTTACCCAAGTCTGCCATCTGCTGTCAACAGCCACTTCATTTCTTTCCAATACTAAGTTTACACAGGTTAAAGTTTTTCATTTATTATTTAAAAACGACAAAGCTTTGAAAATTTGCACAATAAAAGTCGTATAAACCATAAACTATGTGAGGCCTATAAAGGTTTGTATAAGATCAAAATCTAAAATACAGTTTTAAAAATTCTGTAATTGTTCTATGCAACACAACCGGTTTTCTGATCAAGCATTTCTGAAAATTTTCCTTTTATTTAGATGCAAAAATTGCTTATTAAGCTGGTGAAAATTGGATCCAATAGGGATGAGTGTTTATTAAGGAAAAAACATTATTTTATTTGAAATCAGCCATGCTATAGAAAGAGACAAAAGGACTTTGTTCTCCTGAATACTGGCACAACATGCAACAGGTGAGTGAAAACAGGAATTTGTAGGATGTCCCAACACAGGCAGAAACTCTAAAGCCACAAGTTTCCACTAGGATTTTCCCTACCATCACTCACCATGTACCAGTAAACCAGTAAATTCAGAAAATTCCCTTTATTTTCCAGTACAGCCTACACAAAACGGGAAACATGATCTGTAAGACAAGGCTGTCTTATCTGTAGCCTCTGGGCCACAAAGTGTGTGTCAGCAATTCTACCTTAAATGAATTATTTTGGCAATAATCCACTCACCCCTTACCACCTTCCTTCCAGAAATCACCATGTCCCAAAAGAAGGCAGCCATTGAATCACAGAATGGTTGGGGTTGGAAGAGACCTTTAAAGGGACACCTTCCACTATCCCAGGTTGCTCCAAGCCCCATCCAAACCAGCCTTGGACACTTCAGGGATGGGGCAGCCCCAACTTCTCTGGGCAATCTGTGCCAGGGCCTCACCGCTCCCATCATAAAAAATTTCTAATGTGAATCTCCCCTCTTTAGAGTTTCAGATCCTAGAGAGTCAGTCTTACTTAAGGTGAGGATAAGAAGATAAATATAACTTTTCAATATAACAAAATACAAATCCCAATATTACAAGTAACAGCCAGCACCTCTCAGTTTTTATGGTGTAATTCCATAAATTGGGAGGAGCACAGGGAATAAACAAAACTAATAATTTACTAAGCAAGATAAAAAGAAGGGGTTTCAAGAAGATGAGAAATGATGACAGCATATTCCAGTTAGTACCAGAAATTACCTGGCTTGGGTGGTGCATGAACAGCTTTAGCTGAATGTGATGGTTCTGCAGGGACTGGTGTGTCCTTGTCTGTACAGATCTGAACAGAATCCGACTCCACCTTCTGCACATTCCCCTCTTCTTTTGTTTCTCCTGAGTCCTTATCTTCATTCTCCACCCTCTCAGCGTGATCCACAGCCAAGGGAGTCAGTTCAGACTGACTGACTTGAGACTCGCTTTTGTATGGAAAATCACACACAGCCACATCCTCTATATGGGAATCCATCGGCTCTTCTGTCAACAATTAAAACTTGAGTTTCTCTCTGTACAACCACAGCTCACACTTTGCACAATTAGAATTAATACTAAATTAACTCGTTTCCAATTTTACAAGTGTTTTCCAGCAGATAAAGTGACTGTTGCAGTAGCCTGAAAACAAAGTTTCCTTTATGACCCTGAATTATGAACATCAATTCATTTATGAGAACAGTTTTATTTTCTCCACTAAAATTGGACAGTCAACTTTTCCAGGCCATAACTTCAAACAAATAACAACAAACAAACCTAGCATACCACACACACTAAAGAGGCAAATTATAACAATTCAGAACCAATACAAGTTTCACCACCATGAAGAATCGCTGGGTTTGGTGCTGGATAAATGGAGGGTGACTGTTCAATCACCTGGAAAAACCCTCTTTGTTTGCTCTTCCTTTTCTCTGCCACCAGCTGCTCTGGTTAGTCCCTGTCCAGATTATCAGTTTCATCATAGAAGTAGAAACAGCATCTAATTCTCTACAGCACTCAGCTGGAAAGTAAAGATATGCCCAGGAAAATAAGCTGGTCTATGGAAAAAGTAAGGAAATATTTTCTTCAACAACCCAAGTCACCTGCACAATTTGGCCTCTGGGCTACTGAAGTGCTCTTGATTCAAAACACTGCCAAGACACAACCCAGCCAGGGGTCTACACACAGAATTCAGAGCCCATTTGACCATTCAAGCAGGTATTTAAATCCTCCTTCCACACATCAGTATCGGTTTTTAAACACTTAGAGTTTCTTACCTTCACTCGTTACTTTCGAAACATCTCCTTTGGAAATAAATTTCAACATTTTTTTCAGAACCTTCTTGTGGGACTTGGAGGCCTGAAAATGCAAAGCCTGGCACCTAAAAAAGAAAAAAAAGACCATTTCTTTTGTGAAAGATTGTTTCAGGAAAAAAAAGGTTAAGGAACCACTTATAAAAATTACATTATAATTTCTATTTATTTCTTAAGTTTCCCTATATTAAGTGGTCAAATGTTTTATCAATGCTTTTGAGTTAATGAAATTATGTTGTCTTGTACTGAATAATATCAGTCCTTATGACATGTTTGTGTGTGTACCTCCATAATCACTAAAATAGGAGTATAAGCCTTCCTTATTTGGGCTACTAAAGCAGTGTTTGTGGGTTACAGACAAGGTTCCTTACAGGAAAATATTCCAGAGCTGCTGATGTCCCTTTGCACAAACTCAACAGCATATATTTACTATTCAAAGTATCATTTAAAGTAGATAAACTTCTCAAGTACAATGTATTTCAAGCAGTAAACACAAATGGTGGAACCTATTTGAAATGGTCAAATCCCTTACCTTATTGTGTATTGAGGACAACACGTTTGATTCATGATAGGTTTGTAGACATATTTTCCACTTCTGAAAAGAGTAATAAACACGCATTGATTTTTTTGTTGTTTACATTACAAAATAAATGAAGAAGCTTTTTTATTAAAATCACATCAAAATATTACACGATGAGTAACAAAAGTCAAGGAGCAAGTTCTTCATCTCTTTTACAAAAGGTCACAGAGCACTGGACAAATACTTCAATTACTCATGGATATATAACTGTTTCTACAGATCTAAATTTTAAACATAGAGTCTAACTTTTATCTCAACTGACAACATGGCTCTGTATTTTCTTTTCCAATTTACCTTCGCCATCCTCTGTCTATGAGATCCTGGTAATCTTGAACCGTCATTGAATGTGCCCACATACCTGAAATAAATAACACAGCAACACACTTGACTGACCACGGTTTGGCTTAAAAATACAACAAGCTCTGCACAACTGGCTGGAGCACCTCTGCTCTGGAGCCAGGCTGGGAGAGCTGGGGGGGGTTCACCTGGAGAAGAGAAGGCTCCAGGGAGAACTTAGAGCCCCTTCCAGTGCCTAAAGGGGCTCCAGGAGAGCTGGAGCGGGACTTGGGACAAGGGATGGAGGGACAGGATACAGGGAATGGCTTCCCCCTGCCAGAGGGCAGGGATGGATGGGATGTTGGGGATAAAATGTTCCCTGTGAGGGTGGGGAGGCCCTGGCACAGGGTGCCCAGAGAAGCTGTGGCTGCCCCTGGATCCCTGGAAGTGTCCAAGGCCAGGCTGGATGGGGCTTGGAGCAGCCTGGGACAGTGGAAGGTGTCCCTGCCATGGCAGGGGTGGCACCGGATGGGATTTAAGGTCCCCTCCAAACCAAAGCAGTCTGTGATTACTGCAAATCTGAGTAGCTAACGGCCACTTATGCATAATGTCTTCCAAGGATTTAGCATATTCTTAAATATCATAATTACTGATTTCAATAACCACGTTAAGTGTAAAAACCCCAAGCCCAACACAAATCCCGGGATGCAATCAACTGTATTTCTGAGACCATACAAGGGCAAAGTTCCCCTCTGCACCTCCCACCTCCCCAGAAATATACAAGGAAAACAACACAAAATCGCTGCTCAGTTCTGTTACACTCATCCGGGAGCACCGGGCCACAGGAGCCGTTCCGAGCTCCCGGCCGGCCGGGCGGGGACTGCTGCCGAGCCGCCGCCTGCTCCCCGCCGCCCTCCCCGGCCCCGCGTCCGCAGCCGCCGCTTCTGGGCCAGCGCCGGGC
>VZRV01006913.1:250096-313557 GCA_013398115.1 Falcunculus frontatus | reverse complement strand
TCCAAGCCCCGGCCCCGCTCACCCGCGGACACCTTGCCCCGCGCCGCGCCGCAGTAGCCGCAGCCGTAGCCCTCCTTCCATCCCTTGTACTCCACCACGGCGGCGGGCATGGCGCCGTTGGCCCCGCAGCCCCGCAGCGCCCCCGCCCGGCCCCAGCCTCAGCCGCGCCCGGCCCGGCCTCGCCTCCCCCGCGGGCGGATCGGCGGTAAAACATCGCTCCCGGTTCTGCGGTTCCTCGCACCGTGTCCCCGCACTCCTTCATGGCCTGACCAGTTTCTCACCCCCACAAACATGCTTTAACAGGCCTTCCAAGGGGAATGGATCCCTTTGTATCCCCCCGAGCTGTTACAGCAGGATAAAAGGATGGAAGAAATCCTGAGCTTCTCCACGGAGCGTTTTCTGGAAATGGAGCAAGACTTAATGTATTTTTAATAAAATAATGTCGTGGCCCCATAGAGCCGGTCTGCCCAAGTTACCAAACAAATACAGGAGGAGTTTGGAATAAAGAAAGGGGAGATTGCTATCTGTAACTGAGACCAAATTTCCAAACTCAAACCTTTATTTCCAGAACAGTAAGAACAGCAGAGCAGTATCAAGTCTCCTGCAGCACCCAAAATCATGTAAGATAGCAAGATTATCCCAGCAGGGATGTTTAGCTCTGTGAATTCCACTTGCTGCTGCTGGGGCGAGACAAGGGAGGAAAGAAGGGACACAGTGTTTCCTTTTCACTAAGAAAGTTCATGAGTACCAGTAAACTTTACTACTTTGTATAAAGTAGCAAAGTAAGCCATAGTAGATAAATAACCCTGGGACAAGTCTACACTTCCTCAGGTTGCTCAGAGAAGCTGTGGCTGCCCTAGAAGTGTCCGAGGCCAGGTTGGATGGGGCTTGGAGCAACCTGGGATAATGGAAGATGTCCCTGCCCATAGCAGGGGGTGGAACAAGAGGATCTTTAAATTCCCTTCCAACCCAACCCATCCCATGGTTCTAAACAAAGCAGCTCATATAAAGTATTGAGACGTTCCAGAAAAAAAATATATTTAATTTTACAACATATACATATAAAACAATTGTTGAAACAAATGTTTTGAAGTATTTTCTTCAAGGCACCTAACGGGAGAAAGAAAGAAGAGAAGGCAGTAAGACAATATGCATTAAGATCTGGAATTTACCAAACAACTGTGACAGTAAAAGAATTCAGTCCTATCATTGAAAGAATTTTACAGAAGCAGAAGGGAAGACAGCCTGGTTCCCTCTAAGTCCTTCTTCAGACTACTTTATTAACAACATCAGCTGTCAGGAAGTTAAGAAACCAAACAGAAGAACTAAGCTATGATTCTTTCCAACACTGCATTCTGAGAATAAAGTTCCAAAAAACAACTCATCACTTAACTGACCATCAAACGCGAAAATAAAGGGGTTTTTTCCCAGTTAATCACTGCATACAAGGCTAGATTACATTTTGTTTCATGAAGAGGGCAAGAACATAGCAATTTCAGATCAGTCACCCTGCTTACAGTTCCACATTTCTAAGTCACAGGTAGTTTCCCTGAAGTTCTTCCACGTACATAAGGAACTTACTGAATTTGATTTATTAAAAGAACTTACTTGAATAGTTACTCTGTCTCCATTTCCTCTTCAGTGCTCTGAGAAAGAGGGGTAATCATGGCTTCTCTTATCTGAAATGTTTCTATGATCTCCTGGTTAGAGATGACAGCAGTGTGTCAGTCACCAGAGCTGAACTATTTCAATTTAATTAGCACCAAGCAAGTAATAAAGTTTCTGATACCAAAGCACTATTTTGAATTACTACATTTCTCCTGCACATTCTGCGTTAGGGACAAAGGAGAAGAGCCATATGTGTGCTCAAAACTACTTTTTGTCTAAGATTTATTACAAACAGTGAGGAAATTGCACAGAGAACTTCACCTCCAGAAACAAGTATTGTACATAAGGAAAGAAACATATTCCATATTTACCCAGCCCTTGTATAAAACAGTGAAGTCAGTGCACAGCTTAAATGCACTTAAACAGACCAGGCTCTGGGAATCAAAGATGGAATCACTACCTCAATTCTCAGTTTTCTTGCAGCTATAAACATCCCGTAGATTTGTGATTGTTCTGGCATCCACAAATGCAGTGTTACTGTACACAGAACACCTGTCCTCCCCAGAGCAGGTAACAGCACAGCTCTCAGAGGCTTAAATAAAAAAGAACTAATCCAAAATACCAAGTGCTCTCCATGGTACCTTCCATTCTCTCTGGTCCAGGCTGATGACGACCTGGTTCCGTGCTCCAACTCTGCCGTCCTCCTCCCCTCTCCCACTGGGTTTTGTAGGCTCTGATCAAAACACAGCATTTTCAGGATTTACACTTGCAAAGTCAGTTTCCACCAGGTACATGAAAGCTTCACAAAAATCAGATCAATTCTACGTGTTCCACCCAGTTAGTCTCTATCAACAGCCTGCACATTGTACTGCTTGAGATACTTCCTTAGTCTCACCTCCTAAAAATTTAGGAACTAACTTTTTTCAGAAGGACCTAAGTATTTCATTCCTTATGAAATTCCACCAGTTCTAACCCCATTGATATCCTGTGAGAATGAAAGCCAACCTCCTATGCAGGATGGCATTTCCTTTCCAACTGTTTTGAAGCTGCAGCAGTTCCCAACTCTGAGAGAAGAGAGTTCTTACACCCAAAAATACCTTTTTTCAGCGAAGTCTAACAATTTTCATGTACTTACTAGCAAAAAAATAACTTGAAAGGTAATAACCTTTGATTTCAATTAATAGAATTTGTATAAATCAGCATAATGTTTTCTTCCATATATTGATATTTGAAAATACTCAATCTTTTCAGCTGCTCATAAATCTCTTCATGCCTTTAATTACATTCACTGCATATCCCCAGTTAAAAATACACCTAAAACTTTGTGAACACATAACATGTAATGCTGTTACAAACACCAATTAGAGTATTTTAAAGCTAGATTTACCTATTATTGGCAATTCATCTTCATCCAGCTTTATTTCTGCAAGACCATCCTAAACAACAGTGGGATTTAAAGTTCCATAACTTAGAGCTTCCCAGTTAGGACAATGCACTGAAATTTCATATTTTTACTTATTACATAATCATGAACAGGCATATACATTGATAAAGGATCTTCACTAGGCACAGCACATAAGAAAAAACTAGTTTAATACAGCACTTACACATAAAGAAGGCAGCCCATATAGCACAGTGTGTAACTGTTGGATTATAAAAGTTTTGCTTTATTAAAATTGTTATTATTCTCTAAATATATTTGAGCTAACCCTTCATAATAACATTTCTATTTAATATAAAACCTGAATTACACAAAATATCCTTGTCAGTTTTTGTCTTTTCCAGAATTAATTTTATTTATTAGACAAACCAAGCAGAGTTTTGAAGTGCAAATCCATGGATTCAAAAAGAATATAAAACCTGTCATTAACACAGTTTTCTACAGCCTCAGTAACTCTTCTATACTCTGTGAGAGCTTTTCTACATCTAAAATGTGAGCCGGAATCTTTTTTGAAAAACATATTGTCTGCAAAAATATCACTGCTGTTTTGCTGGTAAATTGACTGCAGTACAAATAATTAAGTCTGTCAACTCCGTTTCCTTTTTTATTCAATTACCAAAATATCACAGACTGCTGGCAGAAAATAAATTCCTCATATTTAAATCCTAATTCTTCAATATTGAAGCCAGAAAAACAACAGGTCAGTATTTCTAGGTAATTCTAGAATCTAAAGTTATATTTCAAGAAGATGCCATGCCTTACCCTGATAAGGAAGGACACATGAAACATATTTTCCACAGTGCGTGCAAACGAGTTTGGATCAATCACGAAATCAAAGAAGGAAATAGGTGTATTAGCTGGGGATGCAAAAGTGGCTTTGTTAAAACAAACAAACAAACAGTTGGTACAAACAGAGCTAATAGATGTAAACACAAAGTCGAGAGAGCCAGTATTCCTTTCAAAAGCTAAAGGGATGTTTGTCAATTTACAATGCTGAATTCCCAGTTGCCCGCAAAAATAAATGTTCTATAGAGTATATTATTTTCTTCCATCTTTTCCCCCACACAGATCCATATACAGGGACTATTTGACTGCCTTCTGAAAATGGCAGGCTTTAATCAGGGGAGAGGATTTACATTTACTTTGCAGTCAAGCAGCAGCTGATCAGTGTTCATAAAAAATACATTGTTGGTATATGTGCTTCAACAAAGATTTCTACTTGCAGACTTCACCTCATTTTGTCTCTGTAGTTTTACCACTCCCAGCTGTAGAAGACAGAAAATATTCATTTTCTCCAGTTAACGCTTAATTTAATCATACTTACGATCATTTTCAAAATGAGTTTGCAGTATTCTCAAGATCCTCTCTACTTCTTTTTCTGTAGCTTCTTGATGAGACTCCTCCATTTTCTTTAACTGGGAAAAAGAAACAGAGATTCACCTCAAATAATGGTTGTTGAATTACCAGAATACGCAAAGGGCCTCTTTTGAACGTGTAACATAAAAGTTGAATTTTTTTCCCTACATGCAACATAACAAACACACTTATGCAAACATGAGACAACTTTGAAGAGCTTTAGGGTTTAATTCCCATCTTACAATATCAGTCTGAGAGGCCATGGCTTGTATGTTTTGAGCCTGTGTACAGGTGTACACTTACTTTTCAAGAGCTCTGGGGAGTTGGGTTACACAGTGCTACAGTCTATGAGTTTAATGAAAATGATCATTTATAAGCAACTCACAAACCCTTCAGCTCCTCTTCTTCCCAGTACAAACTGTAACAAGCCTGAGCTTCCCTGTAACAACATGGTTTATGTTTGCAAAGTTTCAGATGTAAGCCTCTCTCAGTATTCCCAGACTTTTGCCTTTCTGCCAGTGTATGACACAAAGAATAAGGAAACAGAAAGCAGAAAAAATAGTGGTTATGTGAGCTAATTAGCCTGCTGTCATTAACCACTTTTCAGTGCAAATGCCACACCCTGTTAGACATTTTCAAAGAACAATGGAAACCACGCTAATGTAAAGAAGTTTCCTTTTTGTTTCCTTTCAAAGCAAGAGGCAACAGAACATGTAAGCTCATAACTTGAAAAATCAGTTTGTAAACCCTGTTTCTGAAAATGAAATTGATCTGTAAATCCTATTTCCTTCCACTCAGTGAAATACTGCACACACAAAACAAATCAAGAAGTCAAATAATGAAGTCTGAATCCTTTAGTAGAAGCTCAGAAGAAAAGGGGTTGATGTGTGTGTCTCCAACTTCAGCTGGATGGCTGTGGAACCAACCAAGGATTGCTGGCAATAACAGCCAAGGAATGCTGGTAATAATCCACTGTGAGAAAAAACAGGATATGGCTGGAGAAAGAGCCATATGGAGGTAGGGGAGCACTGTTCTGGGACAAACGTCCTTGTTCTGGCTCCTGGAGATAAGCACAGCACAGCACAAGCATCTATGAATCTTGGGTGCTCCCTCCCTGATAAGGGTCAGCACAAGCAAGTACTACACAGTTCATAATTACAAAACTCAAAACAACACAAATTGAAAGATTTAGAAGTCACTTGTAATAACTGCCTGAACAAATGGTTAACAAAGGCAACACTTTACAAACCTGAGCAGGCATTGCTCGTTCTGCTTTTCCTCTGCTAGCTTTCTTCTGCCTCTCAATCCGTTGCTTTGGAACAGGAGGCTCAGACTTGAAAGATCCCATCCTAACCAAAACACAAAGAACACATACATGCAAATCTGGTGTACACTGTATGCTTAGGAATCTTTATACTGAGCAGCAGATCTCCTCAAGAAAGCGCAAAGTGATGACTGATATCTAAAGATAAAGCTTCATCACATTTAGATTTCTGCAAAGAACCAGCCCCAAAAGTTGCTCCAGTATGAGTTGACAGCCTCATACCTTGTCAACACTCTGCTGTGACCTCAGATTAAACTCAACTCAAGCCCAGGGCATCAAAGACAAGAATCAATTAAAACCATTATCTTGAGCTGCAGTGCATTCTATTTCCTTGAAGAAACTTACATGTAGTGAAAAGTAGGTGCTCTTCTGAAGTACTTGGGTGCTTCTTCTCCCATTGTCTGCCAGGCATCACTAGGTAAAAAACCACCTGGAGCATCCTCAGAGTCATCAGTTTCTTCTACTTCTGTGCGATTTATACCCATGAAGGTCAGCTACAAAAGAAAAAAAGCTGCTATAAAAATTCACTGAAGAGGTAAAGCAGTAGATACATTCATGGTGAAACATTGTATTGTGGTGTTTGCCTGATAAATTAGCATTTAATACCACTGCCTAAGAACTTTGACTTTCCTGAGGATACCATGAAAACAGATAAACTCTCAAATTCGCCCTTGTGTTCAGCAAGCAATGAAAGAAAGTCAAAGGCAAACAAAATTGCTTAGATTCCAATGCATTTTCAATGACATACAAAGTAGCAGAATATTTTATTGCACTTCAGAGCTCAGATGTTTCACAGTTTTTGAACACCACACATTCCCAGGAAGCCCAGCCCCTCAAATACCCTAGAACTTATCCAGTCTATCCCCGCATCCACCAGTCCACACTAACCCAGGAAAAACTTTAAATTGAACTTAATGCTTTTTATAGGCTTGAGCAAACACTCAAGATTCCTTGTTGATCTGCTGTAACAAAAGAGAGCAAAAAGCCAACAGCCTGCTTAAATGTTGCTCTGAACTGACTCTTCCATCCAGTCACAGTACAAAGAGACAAACTGTCCAGTCTGAAAGCATTCAAGTCATCCAAAGTCCCATTTCATGTCAGTGACACAGGGCCTCAAGAACTCTATCCAAAAACATAGAAACCAGTGGACAGGATAAAGAAACTACTTTTCTACTGAGAAACTACAGAAGAGTGGCTGAAAAAAGTGCAGAAGACTTTAAGAGCATGAACTGACTGAACTGTGATAAAGGAGCAGCAGTGCAATAATGGGGGGGTGTCTGCATTTTAAGTTAGATTTTCCCCTATTGCAAATGCTTAATACATAGTTTAAGACAATTAACAACAGTAACCAGAAAGTTAATCAAAGAAATTCATAGGAAAAGCATTGAATTCCATCAGAACTGCCATGTGCAGCCTGACAAGCCAAGGCTTTATGGTTCTGTACCAAACAGGGCAAACCTCCAGCAGAAATGTTGGCAAATTCAGAGCCTGGAACTTACCAAGTCTTCTGCAAATGCTGTTGAATCAAATGCTGACATCTCCGAGTGTAACTCATTGGCCTTCTCCTTCCCTATATTGGATGCTATAACAAGAAACTGGGCATCCAGTGCAGCCTCTCGTGCACGGCAAACTGTTACAGAAAAGATTTTATGGTCATTAATATGAAATTGTCACAAATATAATAATTAGATTCAGCATACGAACTATCCTGCTTTAGCACTTTGGAAATGGTTTTATTACAGTGACCTCTAAAACACTTGCATGATCCTTACAATAATATTTGTGTTTTAAAAAAAGGAAAGAATGACAAACCATGGAAAAGTAACACATGATCTTGAAGAACAAATGCATGTTTTCCACCTTTCCAAGTGAAATGAACCCCTCTACACTGATATCTTTTATGTGTACTACTCATATACATTGTTCCAGTGAATCAAAATAAAGCAGGGAGTATTTCTAAGAGCAAATAAACTGTTATGGCATCTATTTTCTCACATCAACTTACTCAACCAATCTTCAACTTAACATATCTATTTTAAGTTATATAAAAATCCTGATGAAGTACTTGGACCTCAACTTCACTCTTGCCCTCTCTTGTTTGCAAGGCATCATCACCTCATGCTCGGCCAAACATACTGATTAAAGACCACAGAATTTGTTTACCTCCATCAAAAAGTTTGTTGGCTTCTTCCAAAGCTTCTGTCAGCCTGTTGCTTTTTGAATTCAGCATAGCTTCTCGATTTTCTGTGGGAAAAGACACAAAGGAAATCCTGAATTACTTAAACATAGAAGCACTGAGAAACACTGCACTTGTTTGACCCTGACTGGAGGCCAGGTGCCCACCAAAGCTCCATCACTCCCCTCCTCAGCTGGACCAGGGAGAGAAAATAGAACAAAAAGCCCATGGCTCTAGATAAGGGCAGGGAGAGATCACTCACCAATTACCATCACAGGCAAAACAGGCTCGACTTGGGGAAATTAGTGGAATTTCCACGGAAGAAACAAACCAGCCCCCAAAACTATATGCTTGGTCACTTCTATAAACAGGCTGGATCACCCATAAACTGCACTGTAGCCTCTTGTAAAACAACTGCACAAATGTATCAAGTATTCAGAAAACAACTAATCCCACGTGTTGCTGAACGTGGCAGTGCTACTCACACAACCATGGCCATGTTTTTGTGAGGAAAACAGCACAGCTCAATTGCACATAGAAGAAGGACTCGCACACCTGTCTGGAGAGATACTAAAAACTACACAGCATTTTTTGGAAGGCCCAAGAATAACTTTCTGGTCCAGGCACATAATGATACCTGCAGCTTCAAACTAAAGCTCAGACACCCTGAAAGCAAAATTAAAGGATTTCGGTGCATCTCCAGGTCTAAAGCTGACAGTTCCCCTGCATCAGCGTATGCACCACATGTGGGTTAGTGCAGCCAAATCCCTCGTAACCTCGCTATCCCTGGGGATGCAGGAGAGGGACTTTCCCAGGACAAGGGGGAATGGCCTCACAATGAAGCAGATAAGGTTTAGATATCAGGAAGAAATTCTTCCCTGTAACGGTGGGGAGGCCATGGCACAGGTTGTCCAGAGAAGCTGTGGCTGCCCCATCCCTGGAAGTGTCCAAGGCCAGGTTGGACAGGGTTTGGAGCAACCTCGGACAGTGGAAGGTGTCCCTGACACGGCTGGAACGAGAATACCTGTAAGTCCCTTCCAACCAATCCATGATTTTGCGATTCCACACTTCCTCGAACTGCGATCTAAGTACAAACCCAAAGTATCGGCAGCCCAAGGAACCCGCAGTTGCCAGGAACGCTCCCACAGCTCCCCACACGCCCAGGACCGGCCGCCAGCCCCGGAGGCCGCCCCGGCCTCCAGCCCGGACCCCCCACCCGCATCCCCGGAGCTCCCCCCGCTGCCTCCTTACGCTGCACGGTGGAGATAAGCTCCCGATACTGGCTCCGGATCATCCTGTTGTGTTCCCTGTCGTCGCCCTCGCCGATGTTCAGCTGCCGGAGCCTCTCGCCCGCCGCCTCCGCCGTGTCCTCTCGGGCCCGTGGCGGCCGCGAGCGGCGGCCCCGCGAGGCGGGGGAGGACTCGCCGCTGTCGCTGGTCTGTGACATGGCGGGTGCGCGGCCGCGGGAACTGTCACCCAGAACCGCTGGATGCGGCCGGGATCACCCCGCCCCACGTGTGTGCCGGGCTCCCCGGGATACGCGCACCGAGCCGAGCCTGCGCAGTTCGCTTCAAAGGGTCTTCGTGGAGGGGTCTTGAGGCACCGCCGGTGGTGGTTGAGCCGCTGCGCGCTGATCGTGATCTTCCATATTGGCGCTGTTTTCCGCCCCGGTTCTGCAGGCTGCGCCGTCTGTTCCTCGGCAAACCGGGCTGAGCCTTTCTAACTCGCCGCAGAGGTGGTTACGGAGCTCTCAACGTTCCTCTGACATTTAGTTACTTCCTCGTAAGCCCTTCACAGCCGCGCCGCGGGCCGCTGCCCGGGGCCGAGCGCTGTGGGCGGCGGCGGGCGGTGCGTGAAGCCCGGCGCGGGCGGGGCCGCCGAGGCCGCTCCGCTGCGGGCGCGGTTCCTTCGCCTCCTCGGGAGGGCGCTGCGGGCGCGGAGACCCGCGGGACGTGAGGAGGGAGGCGGAGACAGCCGGCATCTGAGGGGAACGGGGGGAAATGAGAGACAAAGGGGCGCTGCACTTGTCCCAGCGCCTCTAATACGTGGATGTGTCCGTCGAAATGCTTGCGTTAGTCACAGAGCAGGGATCTGTGCTCTGGCAAATGAAATAAATCACAGAGCCATAGAATGGTTTGGGTTGGAAGGGGCTTTAAAGACGTCTAGTTAGAATTATGGAATCATCAGGGCTGGAAGAGACCTTCAAGATCATCCAGTCCAAATGTCCATCCAGCTCTACCACTGTAACCCCCAAACCACAAACCACATTTTTTATTTCTGACGTTTTCAATTAAACCCAGCTCCTCTTGGACACCTCCAGGGGTGGTGACTCCGCCACCTCCCTGGGCAACCTATTCCTAATGCCTGAGCACCTAAACAGTGAAAATAAATTTTCTGATACCTAATCTGAATGTCCCCTATCTCAGTTTAAAGCCATTTCCTCTGGTCCTCTCACTGCAGGCACGGCAGAGACCGGTCCCAGCTCACTGTCCACCCCTCTCCAAGTCAGGGACTTGTGCTCAGCAATGAAATCCCCCTTGAGCATCCTTATCTTGAGACTAAAAACCCCCAGCTCCCTCAGCCATTCCTCAGAAGAGTTCTCTGGAAACTCTCTAGCACCTCAATGTCCTTTTTATAGTGAAGAGCCCAAAACTGAATGCACTGCTCGAGGTGCAGCCTCACCAGTGCCGAGAACAGGGGGACGATCACTTTCCTGGTCCTGCTGGCCACACTATTCTCGATACAGAGCATTCAGAAGAATCCTGCAAAATATAAATTGTCACACATAGTCCTTCATTGTTAATTAATACTATTATGTTTTTCTAATTATTGTGGTGGGTTTTTTAAAGGTATTTTGGGAAGTATTTTCTAAAACATCTTCATAGATCAGCTTGATTCAGTATATAAACATGAATCTGCTTTGGCTTCCCCAAACCAGTACTTCAGCTGGACCACAGAAGTGCAACTATGCACAAGCTATCTTTCAAAATATGTGTTTAAAATATGTAATACTTCAGTAGAACATTAATGAATTATATCTGAACTCTTGAACAATTTTCTATTCTTTATGTGACTAGTAGAGTGCTGTCAAATTTGCATTGCAAATTCAATATGAGTAATTCGCCTTTGGATGCTGCCACAGAAGGGCTGAAGAGAGGATCCAAACAAGACTGGGGCCCATTGTACACTGCAGTACACAAACACATGGTAAAAAATATTTGGGATGCAAATACAGGCTTAGCAAATGTGAGTTACAATTTTTTACTGTCATCTCACTCTGCTTAGTGGGAACTCAACGTTCCAAAATATTGCAAGACGTTGCCCTGCATTTTTATTTTCAGAGTTCTGCTTGTCCAGATGATCAGATCTCTGCTTTCCTGGCTATTATTGTGTCTCTATGTCAATTGTTACTGTCAACAGTGAAAATGGTAAGTGAAGAAAATGTCCTACGTGCTGTTAATTGCAAGATTTTCCAGTTGTCTTTACTCACCTAGGCTATTTTTTGTCTGATGTTCATTCAGTTCTCATCCATGCATATCCGTGAAACTTTATCCTCCTTGAAATGAGAAGACTCTTGTAGAGGAATCCTAAAATAAACATTTCAGATCTATTATGAGAATGTCACTGTGTGCAGGTTTCACCATTCCCTCTTTTGCTCCTCTCAGAATGTAGAAATGACTGTAGAGTTTCTGGCATTTAACAGTGGATCTCCAAATGAATTCTAATTCCTAACGTTGTACACCTTGTATATACCATGATCATACAGGTACTGTGTTTCAGGAAGCAAAACACAATCCATTGTCATCAAATACAGAGCAATAATCTGGTTTTTATACGGTGCTGAGCAGTGAATTACAAGTGGGGCTCACAGTGCATCTCAGCTTGGGAATTGCCCAGCACCCTGGTGCTCTCGTCTAGAGCCCTTAAAATGTGCATCTACCGCTGCTCCATTTACTATCAAATCTGATCACTTGTCCAGCTCTGGAAATTGGCCTCCTGATGTGAATATCCCTGATTTGCTAGCAGATGTTCCCAGGCATTAATGGAAAAAGAGTTGTCTTTAAATGAGACAGTTTAGTCACTGTCCAGGAGTGTTGCTTATGATTTTAAAGCATAAACCTTTTGCATTTCCCTTGAATACGAGAAAATAAATATTCCTGTTCAGGATGAAGAGATAAAGCAAGAAATTAGTTGTCTAAAAACATGGCAATGCAGGACCTGTTGCCCAGTGATGGCTGTTCCTGATATAAAGTTAATCCTGGTGATCTGAAACAGGGCCTGGATTAATTGAAAACGTCAGAAATAAAAAATCTGAGATATTTGGCATTCAGCTGCCAGCTCTGCAAGCAAACACAGATGAGAGGAAACTCTTTTAATGAGTGTAGCCAATTTAAAAAATTGTTTTAGCAATGTAGAAGTGTAAATTTTGTATACTTGGTTCTTGCAGCAGCTTTTATTTCTGTATTTACAGATAATCCTGTAGGAGGTGAAAATCTGGCACCAGATATTCCCTCAGCAGCGTGGATTAGGTTACAGCCCATCACATCACACTCTACATTGTGCCAGTCTAAGAAGGTATTTTCAGAGGAATATGAAAGAACAATTATTAATAGAACTATGAAAAAAAATGGGGCCCAATTTGGTGGGATGTCAAGGAAAAAATCCTAGTTGGATCAAACCTTCTCTAGCACCAGAAACCCTTCCTTTTTAAGGACTTGGAAGGTTTCATTAAGTGAAAGACTGACACCAGGTTGCTACAACAACAACACGTGGAAGTCATGCTGCTGGAGACCAAAATGCTGAAAACCTTTCACTTTTTCCCTACAATCAAACAGCAATGTAGAAAAAATAAAATAAAATAAAATAAAATAAAATAAAATAAAATAAAATAAAATAAAATAAAATAAAATAAAATAAAATAAAATAAAATAAAATAAAATAAAATAAAATAAAATAAAATAAAATAAAATAAAATAAAATAAAATAAAATAAAATAAAATAAAATAAAATAAAATAAAATAAAATAAAATAAAATAAAATAAAATAAAATAAAATAAAATAAAATAAAATAAAATAAAATAAAATAAAATAAAATAAAATAAAATAAAATAAAATAAAATAAAATAAAATAAAATAAAATAAAATAAAATAAAATAAAATAAAATAAAATAAAATAAAATAAAATAAAATAAAATAAAATAAAATAAAATAAAATAAAATAAAATAAAATAAAATAAAATAAAATAAAATAAAATAAAATAAAATAAAATAAAATAAAATAAAATAAAATAAAATAAAATAAAATAAAATAAAATAAAATAAAATAAAATAAAATAAAATAAAATAAAATAAAATAAAATAAAATAAAATAAAATAAAATAAAATAAAATAAAATAAAATAAAATAAAATAAAATAAAATAAAATAAAATAAAATAAAATAAAATAAAATAAAATAAAATAAAATAAAATAAAATAAAATAAAATAAAATAAAATAAAATAAAATAAAATAAAATAAAATAAAATAAAATAATCTTTGCAAGAAGGAGCAGGAAATATATATATGTATCAATGATGCCTCAGAGTGGAGAATAGCCAGACAGCTGCAGCCTTGGTGGTCCATCCAGAACATTTTGAATGGAGGAACAAACAAATTAAAAGCAAATGTGGAACAGTGTCAGTTTTTTGCAAAAACAGAAAGCCAATTAGTGTTCTAAAGATTTGTGCACATATTTTACATGGCAATTTTTTGGACATAAAAATTTTAATATGCTAGTAATCTCTGTATTCACAGAAAATCCATAAATTCACTATTTTTTATAGCAGTCTCTAGAAATTATCACGTCTTAGACTTTGCCAACACCATGCAAACGACTGACTTAAGTCTAAGCACTTCTGTGATAGGTTTAATCCTATCCCAGCAATCATTTCTTCATATCTTGTGCTGATGTGGATATATTTACATTTTAAAAGGCCTGTAACTCACAACCTGTTACAAAAGCAAAGGTTTTTCCTTTCTGAACTTGTGTATTCCAAGGGAGGATTTTCCAAAAGTACCACATAACTGAAAACATGCTCTGCTTAAAAGACATTTCTGTGATTGGTGAAGGTTTCCTATTGCAGTGACGTGTGCTTTGGGGGTTTATGGCTGAGACAGCTCTCTGCTGAAGTGGCATGGGTTGATTCCCTGAAAGGCTCACACATGGAACACTCTAACTTCAACCACTCCATTCAAACCAGTGGGCTGAAAGTTCCATCTCATCCCGTGTGGGAAGAGAAAAAGCTGCATTCCCTCTTTTCTGCCCATGTGGGCAAGAGAAAACTGAACGCAGGCAAAGGGATGAAGAGTGGAATGGGGGCAGAAGACTTCTTTTTCCTTCTCTCCATCCTGCCAGGTAATCTGCTAGCATTCCTAGGCTTTGAATGTTTATTCTGAGCTCCAGCAAGGCATTCCTTAGGAAATCTGTGGAGCAGCGCTGACTTGCAGCGGTTTTCTTAAGGCAGCTGTCACTTTCAGCAGTGCTGTCGTTACATATTCACGTGCTAAATTGATCCATTTTCCCAACCTTTTCTTGTGAGGTCAGGTGAAAGGGACAGCCTGATATGTGGAAGTTACAGTCCTGCAGTGAAAAGCCAGAGGGTAAAATTCCAGTTACATTGGTTTAACATGGAACTTGTCTCCCTGCCTTAAGCAATCCATATCCCAACAACAACAAGGACAGCGCCAACGTGCTGCACCCAGAGTACAGGACCTGTCCCGTGTCATTCCCATCCAGCAACTGAGAATTCCTGTGAAGAACTGATGTGTCACAGCCCCACAGCTCCCTGGGTCAGATTCCTTACACTTCATAGCTCTCCAGCATAGCGTTCTCAAACATCAGCCAATTCACATTAATAGAACACTTTCATGTGATCCAGGGAGAAAGGGGATCCATACACCAGCTAGGAGTGAAGGAGTGCAGAAGGTTATAAAAATCAGGGACAGAGTGGTGCGTTTTCATTTTTAGTCTAGAGGAAGATTGGGTAAGTAATTTTTGATTAGTTCTTTAAATTTAAAAATGTCTAGACTCAAAATAGTTTACTAATTATGTTTTAGACATTAAAAAAGGCAAAGGGAGTGTCTGACAAGTAAAAGAATTCTTTTTCTCTGTACCAGAAGAGAAGAGAGTCTCCTTTGAGGTTCTATAGTTTCATGATCTCTTGTATAACTTGTTTTACAATCCCATACCCTATATAGTATGTCTACAGGATGATGTCTTGTTTAGTCAGTATCTCTCTAACACCAAGAGACTGATCATTAAATGTGCATGTCCTAAAATAGCTGTTTTAAAAACAAGTTACAACATTACAGACTGTCACAGCTATTTGCAAATGCCGGAGTTGTTAAATGTGGCTCTCTTCTACTGGTTCTTTTTTTTTTTTTTTTGCAGAAAGAGTTCTAAGGGTTTGTGTCAGAAAGGATTGCTTGTTGTTTTTAAGTTGCCATGTAACAACAAGAATGTGTGTTTCTCATGCAGAATTTCAGGGATGAAATGAGCTGGCTGCTCACTAGACAGATTATGCAGATGTTTGATGATGTTCTTAAGTGGGAACTGTCTACGATGTTTTGTCCTTTCATGCATAGCAAAGTTTGTTTCAGGCCATAAAACACAACACTGAGCAGTTGTAGGTACAATATTGCCTCTGGTGACCCAAAACTTGCGGATCTTCAGATAGCTGGAGTCACTTCTGGTCTTACTCACTAGGAGAACTAATTAGATCAAAGTAAGATTAGCAAAAATTTGATTATGTTACTGGTTTTGACATTGATGAAATTATATTGAAACCCATTTTCAGTGTATAAGTCCATGGCCGCTTCAGTTATTTCTGGATTTTATTACTGCACAGGGTTTATATCATCACAATGTTTTGGAAATGGTTTTCCAAGTTTAAAAAAAGAGGTTTATCTTCAAGCAAAACTAACAATCTTATTGACAGGTACAGGATGACAATGGCAGGCACGCTTCTATCTGTATTATAAAGCAGGTGTTTCCTACAAAATCTGCACTTACATAAAAAATAGTGTTTATAGCTTGAATTTTGTCCTTGTGATTCAGCTATTCAGGATCAAGCTGCACACTACCTAGGAGTAGACTTTTTTCCCTTTACACAGCCCAAAAGATGGGTTAGAAACCTGCTATATATGGAGTTAAAAAATTCCATCCCTTCATGTCAAAATGTTTTCATTATAGATTCAAAGATTAATTAAATGTTAATACATAGAATCTATAAATCTTGTTTTAGAGGGGTTTTGAGCAGGAAAAAGTGCTGGTAGTTGACCAGAAAAGTCAGATGGGCCTGCGGGTGGATGATCTAATCCTCATTGGCTTAGCTTTAAGTAACCTGAAGTCTGCATCTGCATCACATCCAGTAATTTTTCCACCTCTAAGGCAGAGTCCTGTGACAATGACAGGCTTGGATATCTGGCCTAAGGAGATCAGTAGGTGCTTTGCACATGCTCCTGAATTATCCAGTTAGTGCTTTTCATCAAGCATTTTAACAACCTGTGGGAAGCAACCTAGTCTGAGAAGAAGCCAATCTAAGCTGGTCTAAGCTACATTGTAGTTGGGTTTTTATCACTAAAGTTCCTAACAAGTCTGAAAAGAGTAACATTTTACCCTACTTCTATGATCTAGGCTTAAAGCTAAATGAATGGCTTAAGCGCAGTTAATTGATTCCACATTTAATTGCAGAAACTAATGGTTTAAAGAGCTGCACTGCTGACAGCCAGGATAAGAGTAAAGCCATCAGAAATTATAGTTTTTATTTTTCTTGACATAATCCTTTTTAAGAACTGTATTCTAAAAATCACATGGTGCAACAAAGTTTGATTTAAGTTTTGTATGTTTACATTAGAAGCTTCTTAAAGCAGGATCCTATGAAAATACAGCAGTTGGTCAAGATCCATATACAGAATATACAAGCCTCAGCAAGCTTGACAAAATACTGAACTATATATTCTTGCCAAATTAAATTTGTCATTAAATGCTAGTTAGGACTTGACAGACTCATTTACTTCCCTGTTTTCCCAGCAAGCATAAGATCCAGCCAGCACTCTTTATTCTTGGTCAAACCCAAGCTTCAGCCGGCTCTGAGTCCTTGCAAATGGATTCAGATATTTATATTTATTTCCTTCATGTGTAAACAGTAGTGTGCTGTGGGGAGTTTTGTAGGACTTTAATGGGTCTGTGCATAAATAAAAGGTAAGAATGATTTATTTTATTATCTAGATGAAATCTGCTTTTCTGAATATAAGTAATCAGAAAAGATTTGCTGGTTCATGGCAACCTGACTGGGTGAAAACAGTTTTTCTTGCTACCAAAACATAATGTGATTAATACAGTGCTAATATTTTTGTTTTGATATGAACAGCTGCCGTATTTTCTACAGGAATGTTTCGGAATGGAACAAGAGCAGTATAATTGTGAGTAAGAAAGGATGATGAGATAATCTCCCTAGAAACAATGAAGTAAACCAGAAAACTTTAACAGTGAACCAACTATAGATGTCTCTGCAGAACAGATCTGAGGAATTGACAACTTAGACAAAGAAATTCTTTGGTAAATATGATTTCAGAACATTTTGTCCCATTCCCAAAACGTGTTTCCTCCAGCAGGCCTGTAAAAAATATACCTCTTTTGGGGAGACACTAAAATAGGGAAGGATTTGTTCCTCAGCTCTGTTTTCTGTGATTCTGTGAAGTGTCAGCCAAACAGCACCATTTCTGTGCACTGAAGGTTCACTGTCAGATTTTCACAAACTCTCCAAAAGAGGCAAATAGGATCCTTCTAGATCTTCTGAAGCAGAAACAATTTTTGATGTTGACAAACTGACATCGTGAGCAAGTCCTGGTTGAAGCCAGAAACACAAAGATTGCTGCAGTAAGGGAAGGGGGGGAAAGTATAAAGAAGCTGTTCATGAGTGTCAAAATCCCAGTTTTTATAGCACAGCTTCATAAACCTGCAGGTTTTGACCTCCTCTGCCTGGATTTTATTGTGCTCTGTTTTGTTTTTAGCATGAATTCTCCAGCACTTTGGGGGATGTGTGTGCTCCATTATGCAAAGCTGTCAGTTCTAATACAACTGTGATTTGAGCTATTGCCTGTATTTCTGTGTATGTGTCTGTGTTTTATATCTGCAGCACATTGATACCCTTGAAAATGCAGTAATTATTAGTATCTGTTGGGATAAGTTGCATGCCTACTTTTTACACTGCCTGTTATTCACAGTTTCCATCTAACTTGCAACTGTAAACTGAAAATTACACTTAACCACTTTCTTGATGAGAAAGCCCTGATTTTACCCACACATTTGGAGCATTGCGCAGTTTTATTGAACCCATATGAAAATCTCTGCATGATACCAGGGGCAGGAGGTTTAAATTCATGGTCTACATAAAGTGTGTGGGGGGGTTCAGTTTCTGTGGTAGACTCTTAAATCATGCAGTGCTCACACCAAGGGGTGAAGTGTGTCAGGATCACTGACCATGGAAATATTCTTGCATTCTAATAAACAAGCTTTAACATTTCTTAATTGTCCTACGTGCAATATTCAGTTCCTGCATGAAGATTCACCAGCCCAAACTATTAAACCATTTGTACTGGTAAAAAGATTTCAAGAGTTTCAGAAATTATGCTTAAGCCTTTTGCACTAATATATCAAACAGTCTCACATAAGCATTTTATGGCAAGTTCTGTTCTTACATGAAGTTTAAAGAGGTTTGAGTCAACCTATGAGTTATCACACTTTTCGGAGAAGAATATTATGCCTGTCTAGATTCACAGGAGTTCACCAAGTAATCTTTAAGAGTTTATTCATACAAGAAGAAAAGATTCATATTTGGGTACAAGAAGAAACAAATCTTTATCCATATGAACTTTAAACTGGACAAAAAATTGTAGGCTTCATTTTGTGCTCATTCCACTGAGTTGAAATATGGTTAATATCCACTTTTTACTAGTGACTGGTACTTACTTCCCTACATGCTGTCATGGTTTCCTGTTTAAGGCAGAAATTTTATGTATTCGATGTTACAATCCCTGCTTAAGAGTGCCAGTGTAGTCCATAATTATGTGTAACAACTGTTTTGGGAGCCTGGTCTCCAGGGAACCCTCCCCAAATCAAAACTGAGATTGAGTTAAGGTACTGTAAAGCCTGCAGCTAACATATTCCTTAATGATGATGAAATGCCAGTGAAAAAATACACCTGTAAATTAAGAGTGAACATCTGAAACTGGATATTGTTCATATTAGTGGAAAATGAGAACATGAATATAAATAGTGGAGACCCAGCTGGAGAAGGCAATAAGTTATAAGAGTTTAAATCTGTCATTAGGTGAAGCTGATTAGGTTTAGGTCTGTCAGAAGGATGAAGAGTTGTGCCATCTGTAACAACAGTGAGCAGCTTAGGTAACTTTATCTCCACCAACCACCAGGGATCACCAGGACCACTTCCCACCAGCACAGCATTAGATCATCTTCTAAAAAAGCCACTGCCACAAAAGCAAACATCAAACCCAGTCTAGAGGGGGATAATGCAGTTCAGGCACCATTTGTTGTCACCAGGTCATCATAAATACCTGGAAGACTGGCTGTAATTGACTTCTCTCAATCTTGTTTTGCAATCCTGCTCCATTGAATCAAAGGAATCAGGGGGAAAATAGGCTTTTAATTTACATTCAGCTTAAACATTAAGTCATTACATTAGTTTTAAACATTGAAACAGGTATGAAACTATGGTAATATCAGTAAGGAAGCATTCTCATTAGTATGCAATTATTATCCTTTGGAAAAAAAGCACATAAAATTATTTTAGCCTTACTGTTGTTTTTTGGGGGGTTTTTTATGATATCTTTGAGGATATCTCTGTGATGTTACTCTGCACAAAACTGTTCTTGGCTGACCTTACAAATAAGCCTGAGGAAGCATTTTGGTCCTGATTAGCCTTGAAATGTGATGGAGTCCTTTTGTGCAGGGCTAGATCAGTGTAACATGCTTAGAAAAGTCCATAATCCAGGACATATTCCATGTGAAATATAATCTGCTCTTTTAGAACGGCAATGCCAAATCAAACCAGTAATCATCTTCATTCTGTATTGTTATTCTGAGGGCTGAACACCAGCTGTACTTTCCTGCTTAGCCCAGGATTACACAACATTTTAATGGCCTGATCACTCAACTCCCCTGTGCCTCAATTTCTGCTTTTCTAAAATGTCAGCAGCATTCTCCTGCTTTGTGATTTGGTGAGGAACTTGCACAAGTAATCCAACTAAATGCTTACAGTATATCTAAGTGTTGTGCTTACTTAATCTGACTATTTTCAAGGTGCAGAAGACTGAAGAAACTCAACAAATTTAGTTTCAAATTAAATACTTTTTCAGCCAAACTCGGGAATCTTTGTAAACAAGGACTCATGCCTTTATGAGCACTGTCTTGACTACAATTTCAGAGGTCAGTGACTCAGTTCCCAGAGTTAGTCCTGCAAAAACCTAATACACTTGCTTGGACTAGAAGCTGAAATCTAATTCCTGTCTGGCTATTAACAAGTTGTCTTGATGGGCAGCTCTCCTGAGAGATGTATTTTCACAGCTTGCTCTCACTACTGATAACATACAGCATTTCTGGAGTGAGAGTATTGATCACTGCTCAATATACAGTAGCTGAGTTTATTACAATCTAATTTATTTTCACCCATTGATCAAACGACTATCATGAAATTACAAAAAACTGCCTCAGGCTAAATGGCCTCTCACTGAAGATGAAGGATATAATCTCTATAAGATATCTGCATTGATATATATGTAATATGCAATATTTGCATGTGTATATATGTGTGACTGAGTGGTACATGGTCATGTACCTGTGTTGTGTCAGCAGAAAGAAAACCAAAAAACATTCCCCCCTCAGCCCAAGGAGAGTCTCTGAGTGCTGGAGGCTTTCCAGGAGCCCGAGAGCGAGTCCTCCTCTCCTGGGATATTTGTGTGGGCACGGAGGATGTGTTAGCACAAAGCCCAGAAAGCAGCTGCAACCTGCCAACTCTGACATGTCAACACACACCTCAGGCCAGGAAAGTGGGAGATTAAATACTGCTGCTATCCACAACAAGGGAGAGGCAGTTGCTGACAGCTGGTTCAGACCCCACAGATAAAGCAGAACAAGCAGGAAGGAACCCCTTCCCCCCCTAAGCAGCTTTAGATCTGCCTCTTCCCTGCCATTCCCATCAGCTCTCAGAAAACCAGACCTTGTGGCAGCTCTTCACTCTCCCTTCTATCTCCACTGAGTCTCTTGGATAAAGGGAGGAGAAAAAAGGGAATGCATGAACAGAAGAAAAGGTAAACTCAGAGGGGAAAGCAAGAAAAATAGTTTGAAGGAGGAAGGACCTGAAAAGAGGCAAGAAATCTTGTGATGCATTCTTCCCAGACCCTACATGTGCCTCTAGACAAGTTAAGCCAACTTATCCCCACCTTGTTTCCTCCTCTGTCTCACATAACATGGATTTTTGTCTCTCTGAGTTGTGTCCCACCATTCTCAGTGCTGAGACTGGACACCAGAGCAGGCAGACCAGCTTGAGGAGCAGAGAGAAGGTTCTGAAAATCCATCCCTCACATCAGACCTCCCACCACTGCTTCCAGAAGTTTTCCCCAAGTCAGGGTTATGTTCTTCCTGCCTCAGCTGTGAGATTTAGGATCAGGAATTCCTCATTTTGAGTGAATGACTGTTTGCATTTAGAGTGTGAAAACACATGTAAACTTTGTCAGGTTGGCTATGGACCTGAAATATACAGTCATAGATGTCTCATTGTACAAGTATGGGGGAGATACTGTTCATAAATCATCAGCAGCTGCTTATAAAAGGCCAGCAGTAATAATAAGGAAATATTTTGCAGTCCTGCACAATGATAGGCACAGATTGACCAGGTGAGCTATGTAGGTCAGCCTCCCCTACAGCTCCCGAGCCCTATTAACTGGTTGTGTTGTTCAGAGCTTTCACAGGAATCTGTATCCAGCTCTCCGTGGTTGGAATGTGCATGTGGACATGGAGAGAGCCAGTGCTGCTGCACAGAGCTCTGTGTTTTGTCTGAATCCACAGGCTCTCCACTGACTGAAGTGCTGCATATGGAATCTGGTGAAAAACTGCTGGTAGAAATGTGGTTTGGAAAGGGAAATGTTCCAATACTTGGATATTCTTATTTGGATCATATATATTTTATGAAAAGCTTTTGGCATCACTTTTGAGGACTAAGCCCTGTGCAGTACTTTGACATCTGCAGCCAGTGCAGCAGAAGGGAACATACGTGAGCTGAAAACATTTAATGCTCAATGCACCAGGGAAAGATTATTGAGACCCACAGATGGAGGCATTGAGCACCATTTTAGACACCCTGAGGTGGCCATGACATCCTCATGGGACTTGCAGATAAAACACAAAATTTATCTGAGACCCGTATCTTCCAGAGAGGCAGTTAAGTAGGATACAACAGAATCACACTTAAGATTCCCATAATCACTATTTATTATTGCTTGAAACTTTATAGTATGAAGAAAGTTCTGTTAAGAGCTGAAATGACAGACTTTCTTTTTTCAGCCGGGAAAATATTACTAGACAGAAAATAAAGCAAAATTATTTAGCACCCTCATGTTTCCTTAGGAAGGGCACCTCCTGATGGAGTTTCCAATAACATTAATTCAAATTCCAGCTTAATCTGGTAACTGAAGCATGCTGAGGAAGCCAGTGCTGACATCCTAATGCTGCCACTTGGTGAGCTTTTTAACCTTAGGCAAATCCATTAATCTCAAAAAAAATATGTGTCTTCTTCTGCACTTTTTGTGCCATAAAACGTAACTCAAACATCTGAAGGATTCAGGAGTGCCCTGAAGTGCAACATGGGGCTGATTAGAAGCAATGGAAGTGTGTCATCAATTGGATTTTTCCAGGTCAGGCTGTCATCCTGACTGAAAATTAGCCAGAAATGGGAAGAATCATTTTTAACTTTCATAACCTGTTTTTTAAAACATGCTTTAGTCTCTTAGTGGCAGGTACTCAGCGTCCCTGTTTCTTTTCTTTCACACTTGCACATTAAGTGGGACACATCAGCCAAGGCTGGCCTGCATCCTCTGCTGTCCTCTAAGTCTCAGTCCTACATGGGCTCAGTGATGCGAACCCCATAGGCACTTTCTGGTTTTCTTGGGGGAAGGGCACAAAAATACTATTTCACAACTCTCACAAAAATCCAGCTCAGCTTTCTGTTGCCAAGCGACATCACGGTTTTACAGCAGATCCAGCTGCTGATGTTACTAAGCAACGTCTACCCCATCAAGTTGTGCACTTGAAAATCATTACTTGTTTATTAATTCTCATGATAGCTTATGGTCTCCCCCTCAGATCTTGGTATTTGCTCTTCTTGAATTTGTGAGAAAGCAAAAACCAGAAGACTGTCATAGATCAGTCGTTCTTGCAGATGTCTGTGATATTGTTGGAATATGAAGAAATTAAGAATGGTTTTGCACTATTACATCAAGACCAGAGTAAAATTCTGAACATCTCCCCTTTTTTCTCTTTCCTATGGGAAAAGCTGGTATGTAATAGTATGCTCAGTGCTTCAGCACAGCTTTGAAATGCTTTATATGTAGTATCAATCATGTGAAAGTAAGGAACATAAAACATTTTGTCTTATTTTGGCGGTATTTGTACCATAAAGTAAAATGACCTCAAACTAAACTGTCTTATTACATAAATACCTAAGGTAGCATATCTTCAATATACAAGAATCTAACTTATTTGTGTAGTGTGTGGTTGGTAAGTGTACTCAATACTGTACATACTGGGATTAAATCTGATCCCTCATGACAAATTATCTGGATCTTACTGAAATACCTAACTTACTAACTCACTATATAGCTTACCTTTAAGTCTGAGCTGTATTTTCCCTAGTTTGAGTCCTCCTGGGTAAAATCCTGTTTTGATCAAGAAAAGAGAATCTCTCCCTGGATGAGCATGAAGAGTGGATGAGGAACCACAGGGGAAATTTCAGCAAACAACAATAAAGCAGTCCGATGTGAGTACTTCCTCTCCCGCCAGTTCCATCATAAAATCAAAGAGAATAAATAGAGGCATCAGAGCATGTGGAATTCTCTCAGAGCTGGTGGTTTACACTTCACACTGGGACAGAGCAGATCAGTACCTGCAAAGGTGGGAACAGCTTGGGATAGCTGGGACAGGACCTGGCTGAATCCTGGTTTAGACACAAGAATGGGTCAGAAAACTGACCCAAAGGTACGATGCCAGTGCTGTCAGTCAGTGTTGTTGTAGGCTGAGATCAGAGCACAGGGTGGCTGTGCTGGTGTGTGTCACTGCCCTCATTTCACAGGGCTCATGCTGCTGGCACCAGTGCAGGAGTTGCCTGTGTGGCTTTGCAAACCTGACACAACTTAGCCAAACACAGGGATTCTGCTTTGCACGTGTGTTGATAAAAAATACACAATCAAAAATCATCATCTACTGATTACTGAAGGTTGTTTTCCCCAAGGTTTCTGTCACACAATTGTTTTGCAAAGCAGCTTCTTCACTTTCACTTCGTGGCATTTTCTGGCCTTATCTTAGAAACGGAATCACCCCAAATGTGAGTTCAGTTTGCTTTTATGAAGAATAATTAAGATAGCAGAAGTGAGGAAGGATTACCAGGCTTGTGTTTTCCTGAGCTCCCACAGGATCCCTGCTTTTAAACTCATGGCAGAGAGCCTAAACAAAGAACATTGCATAATTTCTTGTCTATAAGACAATCAATTGTGCAATGCCCCTGCTTTGTTTTCTAAGGAAGAACACACTAAAATTTTGAATTGATGATCTTCACATTTACTGGATTCTGAATTGGGCTGGGGAGACCAGAGAATGCTGGATCACCAACCTCATAAAGAAAAGAAAGATTTAAAAGGCAGGGCTATTTGTGTAGCCCTTGATCTTGCGACTGTGCATTCCAGCTCTTCACAAGCTTTTTGTTTCCAAGTCAGGAGTTTGTAGACCAAGACTTCGTGGAACAAAAGTCAGCAGACAACATACGGCTGCCCTATGAAATCCTGCCTTTTATTCATGTCAGATATGGCTTTTCCATGCTGGATTCAGCAATGCTGCCTCGCACTCTTCGAGGTGCAATAAACCCACAGTGGACCATTCCTTTGGTTTGTGGCACCAGAAAGCACCAGTGGTGTTTACAGAAACTCATTAATCCCTTGGAGTTTATGATAAATACTCTGTCTTTGGTTACCAGCTATGTTTCTGAGCACCCCTTTGTGGAAGCATTGCTGGAATGGACAATCAGAGTTAATAATAACAATTAGCTCGCCCATAAACCAGTACTTCTTGCAACATCACATTTCAAAGGGTTTTTGTCACGTCTCCACCCTTCAGGATGATTAAATGGGAAATGATTTCACCATAACCTGAACAGGCACATCAACATTTGCTAGCAGGTATTTCTGACAGCTTTCAAGGGCAATACGAGAAAATGAAAGATGAACTTAAACACATAAACAAACCTGAAAACAAAATGCAGAATAGATGTTCCCCCCAATACTAATTTCCCCTTGAAAACAACACATGCATAACTCCAGTGTATTATTGACACAGTTTCGCCTAAGAGTTTTTGCAGTGCAAGAAGCACTGCTTATACCACAAGCCAAGAAACGGTAGAAATGAAATATGTTTGACCTAAAACTGATGTTCTCTGGGGTTGCTTTTGTGAAAAACATTAGTAGTGGATTTATGGCACGCAGAGAGCCTCGGCAGCCTGGCAGGAGCAGGGGGAGGCCGGGCTGAGGAGGTGTAACTTGTTTTCTTTCTCGCCTGGGGTGGAGGCAAGTTGGTTGTTGAGCAGGTTATGAAGGTGGGTCCTGGAGAGAAAGCCTACATTTCATGAGTCTGAGGAGAAGTAGGAGGAAAGTCAGATGAAAACTGGTGAGGTGAAGATGGAAGGAATGGTTTGAGGACATGCTCTAAAAGCGTCAGTGAAGCCAAAGGTGCCAGATAAATCCTGGAATGTAAGTGCAATGTTAAACATCCTCTTGTTTGCTTTCAGGAAAGCAGTTGCTCAGCTCAAAAGTCTCTGCAGGCTGAACAGACCAATTTGGTACCACTGAGCTGTTTATGAGATATGTAGTGTTCAAATAATTTCAATAATGACATGTAAATTGTGAAAGATACTATAGAAAGGTGACGAAGATTATCTTTTGGTTAACCTATGTATATTTAATAGATGGATTTTTAGCATGTTCATAATGTTTATTTGAAATTCTATACATATGATAAAGCCCTTGTAGTTTGCAACCTAAGTAAGGCTTGTGCATTGAATGGTTTAAAAATAATGCATGTAAAAAGGATTACAGTAACACTGTAATCTGAAAAATTATCTTAGCACTCTGCAAAGTAATTCACACTTTATTATTATTATTGCTCGTTTCATTATTGGAGAATCTGTAATGTCTTTATTTCCTACGTATGACATTTATCTTCATTATTAAGCAGATGGTAATGTGAGAATTGAGTGAAAATTGTGAAATTTCATGCTCTAGGGAAAGAAAAGAGTGGGTAGACAATATGATATGATGTGTTAGTGGAGATTTTTGACAGCTGGCACTTCTGCTGTGCTCTTGTCATTTTCTACTTCGATTCCTGTGCATTTTAATAAAAAACTGTAAATAAAGTATTGTTATCTTTCAACTCAATATTAGAACTTTGGCTTCTATTGGCAGTTGCTGTCCTTAACAGTCAGTATGGCTGAGCTGGTGCAGAAATATTGACAGTACATTATGCACTGGAGTGAATTTACTCTAAAATAAATAGGACAACATTATGACATACATTGGCTAATTTATTTAAGAACATGACAAGCAAAATCTGCATTTTGCACAATTATATGCAAGACCCCACCCCAACTAACTCAACAACTCCATGGGGATTTGGGAGAGTTTCATTCATTCCCTAGTTTATGTTATTACTGCAAGTGCTTGTGAGGGGACAGTTTAGAGAGCTCTAAATTTTCAGGTGTTTTCACATGATGTCTGCAGAGACAGAAAAAGATTTAGGAAGAGAAAAGCTCAGCAGGTCAGGGGAACAAAAATGCCACTATATTCACTCTTAGAGAATTGTGCTGGCTGCTGAGGGAAGCACACCACTATGGTGGAGTTATTCTTTCCCTCCTGTGCATTTAAACCTTAGTCAGCAGCTCTAACAGTGCGAGAATGTTTTATTATATCAATACATACTTAAAATATTATAATCTTAATGCGTTGTCTTGGAACATTTCACTGGGCTGAGCCTGGAAAGATTTGCGTGTGTACATTTCTCCATGGTGGAGTACTTCACACTTGGGGAACAGTGATTTTGAAAATGTTATATCCAGTCTTCGGGGTAGCTCAGAACTGTTTTAAAGCAGGACAGGATTTGGCAGCAACCTCAGCAGATAAAATATCATGTTGCTAATTAATCACTGAAAGTGCAGTCCTGGCCCCAGTGATTTCAACAGGAGCAAGTTCAAGCACCGCTGTATCCCCTGCAGACAATCAAGTTTAAACAGAACAAAGCTTAAGAGCATGACACCAAACTTCTCTCTCTCTCTCTCCAAGCCTCCTGTGAAGAAAAATAATATTTCAACTTTTTAAAAATGTTCTGTAGTAATAAGTAACAACATTCCTTAAAAGCTTGTATGGTGTCCTTGGCGTTCCAAGTGCAATCTCTCTTTTACAGCCTGACTTTAATGGAGTTTTTCTTGACACATGCTGCAGACCAATCCCAAATTATTTGGAAAAAAAAACCTGAAGAGACTATGTAATTTTCACCTATCCAGTAATACAATAAATACAGTGCATTTCAATGCATGAGCCCCCAGATAAAATGTCTAGAGCAGGAAGTGAATGTCTATAAGTGAATCTCTGGTGTGTACTTTTACTATGGAGTATCCTTTTGAAAAAAATACAGAAATGAACAATGCCTGGGGAGACACTTAACTCTAGAACTGGCAGAGGATTTTTCTGAAATTAAATAATTAGAGCTGAACTAGAATAAAACCAATTGTAATTATGGTAGGCAGATCCTGTTAAGTCTAAAGGATGTGTTTAGAACACAACATTTTAACAGAGTAATGCCCAAGAAAAGCAGGGAACGATGCCAGTGATCAGGATAAAAAATCCATTTACTCTTTCTCTGAGTGCGTTATTGAAAATTGTTTGTTTCAGTGACAGTCGGGTTTAACACCATGGTTCTGACAATGTGAGCAGGCAGCTCAGTCCAGGAATTTCAAGAAATAAAAGTGATTTGAATACGGTTAAAACAATAAGGTTCTCCTACGGGCTGTCCATCCAAAGTAACTTTAGCAAGGAAAATGTCTTTCTGCTCAAATGTCATGGAATAATCCAGAAACAGAGCAACAGAGCTGTTTCAAGGACTGTCTTTCAGCATAAGTGGAGCCAAAGCAGGGAAGACAGCAAGAGAGACATTAGGAAATAAAAGCATTCAGAGTTCTTTTCCCCCAGTTTATGACTTAGAATCATTGTAAGGCTGAATGTCAGGAGGGGCAGTGGACACGGTGACTGAGATGACAGCCCTCCAAAATTTCCAGGGTTTTTTCGTTGTTTTATTTTGGTTTGGTTTTTTTACAGCACATTAAGAGCTTTTGCTTTCCTTCCAGTGATCTTTCTTTAATTGCTGTGTGATCCTGGACATCAGAGTCGAGATGGGCAATGAGAACAGCAGTGCAGAGAACGAGGTGAGTGTTGCTTTTCCTTCCCTCCTAGCCTAGAGCAAACCTTCCAGAAATTGCTTCCACGGGCCACTTACCCCACATTCATCTTCTACTCCCCGTTACACTCCTATTTAAGTGTCATTAATGGTAATTTAAAGCAACTTGGTGTGTTTTGTTCCTTTGGCAATGACCGTGCTCCAAAGCATTGGGGCACAGCGCAGGCAGCTGTTCCCTGGGGGACAGGATCCTTGGAGAATCCCATGGGATGAGCAGGGCTGGCTCACCCCAGCACCCTGGCAAGCAGGGCATGGCCTGTGGTGGCCTCAGAGCACAGGGCATTGCCTGTGGTGGCCTCAGAGCCCCAGCACACAGCAGCTCCTCTGTGTTCAGAAATGACCTTGCACTGTCTGTGTCCTGATCCAGGACTTTACACCCGTGTTCCCAGGGTGTGTTGTTAATGCACGGTGCTGTTTGGTGGTTTATTTTTAGATTTTTGAAATGAAGGCAATGAAATGCTGTGGCTACTGGTGTACAATTACCTTAGAAGTCACTGTGCTGATACAAGTTTGAATAAAAGTCGTAATTCATTCATTTCAACAATTAAAATACCTGTATATATTTTATCCTCTCCTCCTCCATATGTTGTGGTAGCTGCTAAAATGCATTTGGATTCGTTTTGCTTGCACTTCAGGTCTCAGCAGACCTGCTGCACCGTGTGCATTGCAAAGTAGACCCTCTCAAGGCCATCAGTATTACAGCCATTACAGATTTTTTCATAATTAATTTTTAGAAGAAAAGTCTTCTGTAGTTCTTGGTTATTCTTACCAAGTTTTGTGGTTAACCCAGGATTCGGTCCCAACTTTTATCAAGGTTTGGGAAGAGTGGAATATGTTAATTTCTGTAACTAAGTAATGAGAATTTCTTCTCCGTTGTGCACAGCTTCCACTCAGGAAGCTTTGGGAAGTCAAATATATTTGTTCAAGAGTCATCCTGAGGCTGAGAAGACTTTACTTAAAAACTACTGAATTTATTAAGAAATGTAGTAAAAAAAACTCTTCTAAAAGGAAAGGAAGCCGCCGGTCTCCTTTTCAGACTGAAAAACCAAAACAAAAGAGACCCCTCCCCACTCCACCCCCCCCCAAAAAACAGCACCAAAAACCAACCAAACAACCAAAGCAAAACAAAATACGCTACAAATCCAAATTATTTTAAAAAATACTATTAACAAAGAAATAAAAAGAAGTAGCAATAAAATGTAAACATTTTAATTTTCAGTCAGAAATTCCCCAATGCCAGTAAAGCCGTCCTTATACCGCCAAGCCAAGGAGCACAGCAGGTAGTGGATGATGAAACTGGTTTGCATGGTCTGCATTCCAAATGTTAGCACCAGGCTTGGCTGCTCTTTCTCTTCTGCATCTGCTTCTGGCTTTTGGGTTTTGTGACACTGACTGCACATTTGCAAGGCAGCTACATTTAAGTTTTCAGCAAGTTGTAAAAAAAATCTGGTTTTTTTAAACTTTTTTTTTCTCTAGTAGCAATCTATGCTTTAGAGAAACACCCTGTACTTGACCCCCTTTGCTGGCTGCCTTTCCTCCCAACCCTAACACCATTGAAATAGCTCTGTTGGTGTTGTCCTTCTGCTCAGAACCAGTTGATTGGAGTTGTTTTTGTTTATGTGTTTATCAGAGAACACCACTGCACGGCTCATGCTCTCAGTGAGTCATTTGGAAGCCTCACACATGGTTTGCATTAAAGCTAGGAGAGCCTGTGCTAAGTTTAGAACTCATTAAATGAGTGGGAAGATCTGTGGAATAAATGTGCTACTAGGAAGAATGCAGTAGACACTTAGAGAAAAAGTAAATACCCAATCTGTCTTGTAAAGACCGGACTCTGAGGAGAATATCATCTAAATGTAGTGGAAATGAGCAAAGATGATGCTTGGATAAAACAAGGCTGGGGCCAGCAGTATATTTAACAAAGTGATTTCACATATACTAAGCACGTTGTTTTGTTATAAAGCATACAAACTCCAAACTGCTGAGAGATTTTAGGATTGTGCCCTGCCCTATTACAGTGGCACAGCTTGTTGGGCTTACGCTGAATTAAATATAAACTGTTTTCAGGATGCATTTTCCTTGAAAAGTGAAACTCCACGTGAAGAGAAAGGTCTTTAAATTGAAAAAGAAACATTCTGGAAGAACAGGTGTTTTGACCCAGTTTGATGCTTGACATCCAGCCTTTAGCAGGCAAAACACAGGTGAAGTAAGGGAGGTGTTCTGCAATGGGAAGCTGTGGAAAGCACTGCAGTTTATGGAACTGCAGAAGGTCTCAGCTGTTGTGCTGCCCATTAAACAGCTCTTCCTTAATCCACCCAAAAGAACTGGGTATCATGGAGGGATGACATTGTCTTCTTGTCCTTGACTTTTCTGGACAGCCAAATGTCCAAAAAATCACCTAATGGCTTTAATAAAAGGGAAACACTCACTTTCACAGAGGCTGATGTAACTGTGCACTTCCCCAGCCCCACACCTCTGGAGAGTCTGGGCTCTGGTGCCAGCTCACAAAGCCACACTTAGAAATGAGACCAAGCTGAGCAGGACCAACAAATCTATCACCTGAAAAGTCAGACAGAGTGAGGCCCACGGTCTGTGGGATGCAGAGTGATCCCAGATGTTATCTCTGCAGCCCAGCCTCATCCATGCTGCTCCAGGGGGTTGTGCAGAGAGCTCAGGGACAGCTCCCAAAGTGACTGCACGTTACAGGGTTATTATTGACTTCCCTGATTGTTTTTTATCTTGGACTCCCATCTACTAGAATGATGCCATTAGCAGGGCATCTTCGGTCTCATTTTAAGGGGATGGGTGGAGGATGTTAAAAACAGAAAAAGTTCATAATTGGAGACATAAGCATAAAATTTTGCAAAGCTTGAATAGGTTGGGTTTTCTGATATGGAATATTTTTAACTCAGGTTTTTAATTCTTGCTACTCAGAGTTCTGAAGATGAACTCTGTCATATTCCACAGCCTTTCTCACAATTACAGAAAAGTAAAAGTTACCAAGTAATTGTAAAGCTCTTTGAAGGTGAAAACTGCTGCTGAATTGAAGTTCTAGTAATGCATCTTTTGCCCCAGAGTTGAAGACAGAATTTCAAAGTCAGTTACACAGAAGTTATTTCTACATATTTTGCCTTATCCTTTCTTCTTCTTGGTTTTCTGAATAAGAAAAAAAGCAAACAAAGCTGGTTATTCCACATCTCTGTTATTGTTCATTTCTCTTTAAACATATATCTTAATGTGTGGTTATCCTTTTGTTCCTGTCTTTTGCTGTGAAATGTCTAAGACAGGCAACACTTGCCAGAGGGGCCACAACTTCTCCAGAGCCTGGTGGTTGTGTGAAGTGTCCTGCTGTGATCCTGCTTGCATTTCTCCATTTATTTCCTATGAACAAATCTGACTGCTGAGCAGCTAATATTCTGCATTATTGCTTTCCCCATCTTTCGACCTGTTTCAGTCTCTCTGAACTGGTGGCTGTAGTTAATTGCAGTGGTTCTCCCTTCAGATCACGGCATTCCTGGGATCAGCAGAGGACACCCTGGGCTCATCAGCAGAGCTGTCCCAGCATTCCGCCTCCATCCCCATGGATGAGAGCTGGGCAAATCCCTCTGAGCTCTGGGGCTCACACTGGGTGTTTGTACACTTTCTGAATAGTGCAAGAACATCTGTATACATTCCATTGTTAATGTTCAAAATACATTCCCAGTTTTCTGCACAGTAATTTTGCCTGTAGCATTTTCATGTGATTCTCTGTTACCCTACACAGGCTCTTCTCCGGGTTTGTTGTGTCCACTGGAATTTACCGCTTTTACTCCCTGAATTATGATTCTCTTTCACTTTTCCTTCCATTTCATCTAGTGCACATCAGGATGTCGCTGTCAGTTGGCTGCAGTCCATTCCTGATGCTTACAAAGTCCTAGCATATCTCCAGTCGCTACATTAATTAACTCTTACTTCCAGTGATAATTACTGCTGGTCCAATATTCTATGGTAAATAATGTCAAGTATTTGAGTTTACTCAAAAAGAACATTGTGTGTTTTCAGAGAATTATAGATCCTTTTATGCAAATGCAGCAAATTCTGGGACACTTCTCACTGCAATGAATAATTATTATTCACATTATTATTTACATCTTTCCTGTGAGTGAAGGAGAGGGGATGAAAGAAGAAGATTCAAAGTTGTGGCAGAGTTCTTAATTTGAAAGTATAGTGAAAAGGAAGTTGGAAGACTGGTCCTTCTCTTCTGAATTAATGGTTAAAGCTTCCTTCACAACTGTAAAGCCATCATCATTTCTCATGGGACATGTGAATTTATGGGTAGAGATGAAAAGGAAAAATATTTTATATTTATAAAGTTCCTCTGTAATTATTTACTACATTTCTCCATTTAAAAAATAGTGTGAAAATGTTGGACCTGCATTTTCCACAGTTATGAAATTACTAGGCAGGCAAACACTGTTGGCTGGGAAGCATGACAGAGTTTGGGACTCAATTTGGAGATTATTTTCCTAATAGTACTTCATTTGAACCTAACAGCATCTTCTCAAGTCATTTATTGTCAGGCTGCTGAGGACCACTCAGCAGAAAGCTGCTTTAGCTGAAACTATAGTGACTGAAAATTGCAAGTTGTGGGATGAAGATTTTCTTCCCAAGACCATCAACTTTATTCTCTCTCTCTCCCATTGTGTCTCATGCACACCTCCCATCCTTAAGGAAATAATACAGGCCTTCACCAGCGTCAGGAAAGGGACAAAGGAAAAGAACTGCAGCCAGAGTACTGAAAATACAAAGATAAATGTGAATTTTCCTTTGCTTGCTGACCACAGATCACATTAAACGGGTGGAAAGATGAAGTTAACAAGAGCCATGAAGGAGTTACACAGCCATGCTTCCTTCATTTAGCTCAGTGCATATTCCTCAAACATAGCAAGGTTTCTTAGGTTGTTGAGAAGACACCCGTGTTGACATTACAAGAATCTAAAGATACACAATTTGGTGCCCTCGGTGGACTGGAAGAGTCATAAACACAAGCACTGAAGCCTGAAGGTTTGAATTGTTCTTGTTGTGGCTGAGAGGAGGTTGTGTACTTTGGGAAAAAAGCTAAATCAAGGAGAAGATGGTGACTATAAATATATAAGTATACACACATCCCCCTACACACACCAGTGTTTATTTTTGTGTTCACAACCAGAGTCATTTCAGTAGGTGTTTCTCAGGAGGAAAAGCAGCCCTTTATCTCTAAGAGAAGGTCATAGGTATGTACAATCAAAAGCTGTAGTCAGAATTCTTCAAATACCATTGTTACCATATCACCATTTGCTTTGCTTCTTCTATTTGTGAGAAGCAAATTAAACTAAATGAGAAGCAAATGCCAATTTTTGCGTTCCTGCCCCTTTGAGGGTTTTAATTAGAATAGGTATGAACTTAAAATTCTACTCCCGTGAGAGACAAATAAACCATGCCAGAAGCGATAGCAAATGACACCATTACTGATTAAAGAAAAAATCTACTGTAATTGCAAAATTCTATGCAGAGACTCCCTTAAGGATAGAGTCTGCTCTTCCTATCTGATCATGTCATAATTACATCCAACTGATTAAGTAATCATGATGTTTGGCAAGAAAAACAAGCAGTGGTCATGGCAGGCATCCCCTCCAAACTGCTGTACCCCAGCCACTCTCAAAAAGGGGTAGCAATGCAGCTGCTGTTTGCTAAAATCACATTTAGCTCCCTTGCAAGGTGGTAACACCGAGTTTTAGTGTAGTTCCTCAGATCTAGAGTGTCACATGGTGTTCAGGCTTGGCTCAGTATATCGGGTAGTAATTTGTTACTCTCCTGTGATGGATCACTGGTTTTGCTGACCAGTGTTCCCTGATTTTAATGCAAAGTTCCAGTTGTTAAAGCAATATCCGCTCACTATCTACTTGTTATATATTTTGGTACCATTTCTCCAAACAAGGGAGAGACAACGACTCTCCAAAGCAAGAGTGTTGAAGTTTTAAAACTCTTAACTTACTACTTGGTTACTGTTCCTGCAGAACAACAACAAAAGCCAGAAGACTGAAAAGGTGGCTCCAAAAAAAACCTGTTCTGTCTTAAAAACTTTCAAGAGACATTTTAAAACCCTGATTTCCCAACCATGGGAATAAGCTCTAGCAGGCAGGCTTCTCAAAAAAAACCCCAAACTATTAACCCCCCCCCACCCCAGCTTGTAATGGAAAACATGGAGAAAAAGGAAAGGCAATTTCTGGTTTATTGATTGGGATTTGTAAAGGCTTGCTCCAGCTTCCCCTCCACTAAACCAGAGGGAGTTAGTGGGAATGGAAATTTAATGTAACTCCTCGAAGATTACTCTGAGCTGCTCAGAGCTCTGGCACGTTCCAGTGACTGCTATAAAAGGATGTGCTCAATGGAGGAATGTGGCAGAGGGCAGATGGCAGAGGAAGCAACTTTCAGTGAGAGAAAGGAGGAAGGGGAGTGAAACCAAGCTCACCTGTTCGAGGGGGTTGAGTGGGAATGCCGGGTGTTGGAAGCAGAGCTGTGTTGCTCTCTGTGACCTGGGGCTGCATTGGGAAACTCGAGGTTTTGGGGAGGCTGGAACACGAGGCTGAGGCTGTGCCTGATGCTGCTGCCATGGCTGGGAACTGGGAGAGTTGAGGTTTTGGGAGCTGGGCTCTCCACAGGCTCCCAGGCAGCATTAAAGGAATTTCTTTCTGGTATGATAACTTCAGCGCAGCAGTGCACATAATCCTTTTGGCTACAGTGTTAATGGAGTTCTCGTTCTTTTTTTATTTTTTTTAGCATCCTGTTCAAAGTCATTGGGAAAATAAAGTGATCCTGTAGATTTACTTTGTGTTCTTGCAGACTCCAGTGCTTCTGGAAGTTTTAATATAAACTACATTGCATATTTCAAGAGAATCAGTTGTATTAATTTGAATATTGTTCTGCCTTAAAGGGGAAAAAAGTATGGGCTGTTTAGTTTTCCTCCTGATGTTTGTACACTCTCTGTGACAAACCTGGTTGGTTTGTTGTTGGGTTTTTTAAATTATCCTAGACTTAAAAAGGCTGAGGACCTCTGTGTTCTGGTTTTTATTATAATTATTTAAGTCTTTCAGTTAACTAACTCTTTATAATGCGAATCCTTTTAAAACAGGAGAACGCTACACTTGAAACAAATATAGAACAAATTTAGCTGCAAGCTTCTGTAGTCAATAACTTCAGAGGCTGTATGTATTGAAACTCAAAAGTAATTTATTTAACTGCACCTTTCTGATGGTACTTGTGAACAAAACATAGTCTTCCTAATTGTTTTCACACATGTTAATTAAAAATTTAAAAAGCATGCTTCGCAAAGCTAGTTCAGCACCTGATTTGCATAACTAGCCTGAATTTTAAAAATTTAATCAAAAAATCGAATTATGTTTTTCTGCTGTCTGGCTTAGAGTCACAAAGCATGTTCTTCTGTGATGATTACATGAATATATTAAATGTAGAAAACCAATACATAAAGATTTTCTGTATCTTGGCGTATTAGTAGTTCATTTTACATGTAAATATCTACATTAAGATTTATTTTAGATTATTGCTAAAACACTCTTTTGAGCTTCTTTTGAACATAAATGTGTGCTTTCACCTTACTAGGTATTAGGGCAACTTTTTGATCATTCAAACATCTGACAGCCTGGAAAGAAAGAAATAAAGAGTGTCCACAGTTCAAAGTCTTCTCTGCTCCAACAGGGCCTGTGATGCTAAGATTGTTTTTATAATTTTTTGGTAATGATCTGGAAGAACAAGAGTCAGATTTTTCTGTGGCCACTGTCAATCACTTAGGGGATAGTTTGGAGATGAATGATAACTTCTTAAACATTAGTTCCTTAAAAGCACGAAACTATTTAAAAACAAAAAATAAGTCAGAACCAATCAGCCCAACAAAAAACCCACTGGTCCCCTGACCCCAACCAACCGATGGAAAATGTTAAACGTAGTCTTCAAATATGTGCACATAAACTGATGTGGTTTGTTGTGATCTTTCTCCTTGCCTTCTGAATCTGCCCCTCCCAGTGGTTCTGTTTGGATATAAAGTCCTAATTTTGGTGTAACAGCTGATAAAATCACTGGGACGTGGGCTCTTCTCTGTGTCTAATAGAGAAACATCCTAATTTAGATGAGATGTGGTGTTTGGGTATAGCAGGCACATAAATGTCTATATTCTGCAGTTCACTTGTGAGTTCTGGAGATGAACAGCAACAGCAATCTTCTACCAAAATTATTCTGGCCCCAGAGTGTTCTGTGACTCAGGGAGTCGATGACAAATTATCCTAACTCCTTGTCAAGGTTTCAGAGTGTCCTCAAATAGCTGTAGTGCTGCTTGTAGGTGTCCTCACATTTGTTAGTGCTCTTTAAGCCCTGGTAGCAATGAGCTGTCGGGTTTGTGATGGGACAGGTGGTGGGGAGTGTTTCTCCTGTGCCACAACCAAGCCCAGAGGGTAATCAGCCCCTGGTTATCACACAGCCCATGAGATTTGTGACTCTGGATGACACTCTGAAGGATATTGGTTCTCAGGGAGTTTTACTTTAGAGATTTGTGTGCAAGAGGCATCCCCATCATGCTGTGGCTGCAAAAGTGGGATGGCTGCAGGTCAGCAGAACAGAGCATTGTTCTGAAGGAGCCTTTTGGGTTAAGTGGCTGATCTTGTGAAGGAGGGACTAATGAGAAGCAATGTGTGGCTACCGAGACTGCACTGTGCAAATCAGTGATTTAATTGCTGTGCATTTTCTGCTTTGGAACATGACAGAGGCTTTAGGAGAAGGAGACAAAACATGGGGCTCTTCATCTTCTCAGGAGAGATGTGAGGTGCTCCTCCTGTCTGGCACCCAAAGCAGCTGAAGAAAATTTGAGATGGTAGCAGTAGAAAGGAGGGGAAAACGAATAATTAGCTCTCTCACTGCACTTGCCAGCTGCTGGAAACATCTGGACAATTTTATAAGTTGACCTAATTTCTTGGGGTTCTCTGTGTGGTTCTCCCAACCCTGAAGGAAAGGAAAGGAAAGGAAAGGAAAGGAAAGGAAAGGAAAGGAAAGGAAAGGAAAGGAAAGGAAAGGAAAGGAAAGGAAAGGAAAGGAAAGGAAAGGAAAGGAAAGGAAAGGAAAGGAAAGGAAAGGAAAGGAAAGGAAAGGAAAGGAAAGGAAAGGAAAGGAAAGGAAAGGAAAGGAAATCATTTCTGTCTGCAAGGAGCCTGAAAATTATCTTTTAATTTGGCTGCTACTGTGAGGCATTTGTTCATGACCCAGCTCTGGGTCTGACCCACCTGTACCTCTCAAGATAAGACATGATACATGAACTAAGTCAGAGCAAGGCACTGTGGCTGCCTCGCCTGGCTTGGTGGGAGTTTACCCACTCACTGATTGAGGTTTTTTCCCTGGTAATTCATTTAATAAAACATTTTTTCACAGCTCTTTTTCTCTGCATGCTGAAATAAACTCTGCATGCAGATTATTCATGCAAACCAAAGCAGGGCTGCCCAAAATGCTGCACCAAAAGCAAAACAGAGCCTTGTAAGCTAACTCAGCTCAAATTTTTTTTCTGGCTGGAAGAAACAAATTTCCTTGTATAATTCTTGATGTTCTAGTATTTTTTTGCCATAAACTCTGGGTTTGCAGCCAACATATATACTTAGATAAATATTCTGAATGCCAGATGTCAGCACATGCTGGGTAAGTGCTTCATAATCATGAAACCAAGAGCCCTTGGTCTCTCCCAGAGGAAAGTGGGGAGATAAAGGAGGCTCCTGCAAACAAAGCTGTAGTGAAGGGGCTCCTCCAGGGAAGGGCAGAGGATATGAGAGTTAATCAAATTTGTCTTAAGTATAAAGGAAGTCTTTTTGTATTTTCAGTATGCCCTGACCTTTTCAATTGCTCATTACACGGGCTTTGCTTGTCCACTGGGTGTCTCATTCCTGGCTCTGAGCTCGAGAAGCTTTTGGCTGTGTGAGAGCTCACCGTGTTCACACAGAGCAGAGTAAGCCTCTGAACAACAGCTCTCTGCAATTTATTGACTACTGCTAGAACAAAATAAACCTTAAAACTGAGTGCAAAAAAACCCCAAGAGATGAGTTGGAATTGTGCTTTTAATCTCTGGTGTTACCCTGCAGTGGTTCTGCAATCAGTAAATTCACTTTATTTATTTTATTTTTTGTGTCTTTAGGTTAAGTGGGCCTTAGGCTTTTCACAACTGAATTAAGAATTAAAACAACAGTGACTTTATGTTAAGGGTGATTTGATGAAGCAACTTTCCTTCTTTTTCACTATTGCTTGATGTGCCAGAGGATTTGAAAAAGGCCTTCATTCAGACTTCCTTGCTTTTCACTTGGTTGTTTCTCTCCATTACTCCAGTTCTTTTGCTACGCTCAAAGAACACCCTCAGCTACTGTTCAGAGCAGCCCTTTCCAGCTCTTCTTCAGCTTTTAAAGACACTTCTTCAAAAAAAATAATCAGTAGGAAGGTGCCACTACCTGTTGTAACCCTGGTGCTCGCACAGGATTCCTTTCCTCCCTGCAGCAACACCAATGGTTTGCAATAAAAACAAAACAAAAAAATTCACTCATGTGAAGGCATTTCTCCATGGATGAAGATCCCAGGTAATTATTTCCCTTTGAGAAGAAGTGATGCAGCATAGCCACAGTTGTGTGATAGCATTTCTAGCTGTCACCACAGAAACTCCAGCATTTCCTGTAGCTGTTATCAGAGAAGGGCAGTCTGGTGAAGAATCAAGCCCTCTGTTTCAGTTCAGAGGCATTCTGAGCTTTGTTGAAGTGGGAGGGAAGGAATCTGGACTTGGATTCAAGGGCTGGGTCTTGAATGATGTTGACTTTAACTTAACTCCAAATATACTGCTAATATTATGAGTATCCAAGTTTATAGCCTGTTTTCATCCTTTCTCATTTTAAACTTGCTTAGCAAGGAAGCATTTGCCAGGCTTGGAAAAAGAGAAGATGATACCCTCCTTGGGTCAGTAAAGGCCCTGGCTGCTTTAGAACAATTGTTGCATTCTTCTCTCCCTCTTCTTTTCCTAGCACTTATTTTTGGCTCAACCACTTCCTTCTGCTTTTCTGCTTTTAAGAAAGAAAATGGCTTGGCTTTAGAACCTGCAGGTTCCATCAAAGCAGTGAAACCCACCACAGAGGTTGTCTGTCAGTGGGCAGAACAAAACTCCTCAAATTTATGTATTCTCCAAAATATCAGCACTATTTAAATTGTTCTTCTTTTTTTCATTCTAGAACACTCCACAAGATTCAGAATTAGGCCAACCTCCTGGTAATGGCCACCATTTAAAAAGGAGCCCTCAGAAAAACAGCACAGAAAAGTCTGGAGGTCAGGACATCTCAGATCCTCTTGCTGCTGCTGTGCCACTGGCTGAGAGCTCATCCCCATCGACTCCAGGGCCTACAAGGTAAGACATGAACTTCTTCCTGTGAATAGCCCTGATGCTGTGATAGCTGGGGGGTGTTTGTTGGTTCTATTCATGTGTAACTGATTTTTCAAGATCTGTCATCCTGATGGATGATGGTGGTGATGATGATGATGATGATGATGCAGTCCTCAAAATAACCTGACACCACCAGACTACTCACTGTTCACCAAACTGACTTTCTTGCCTTAGTGCTTAACTCTAAACCAGGCTCCAGCTGTTGTAGTAACCCTTGACCCAAACTTTCTATGCTTTTTGCTTGTACTAATAAACTCTCATCTGAAACAGAGCAACATTGAAAAGTCTTTGTTTTAACTTTTGGTCAGCCCTGAAGTGTTCAGGCAGTTGGATCATAGTCAGTCCCTTCCATTCTCTTCTCTTCTCTTCTCTTCTCTTCTCTTCTCTTCTCTTCTCTTCTCTTCTCTTCTCTTCTCTTCTCTCTTCTCGTCTCTTCTCATCTCTTCTCGTCTGGTCTAAGGTATTTTAAAATTATTGATATCATGCAACAGTTTGTGGAAGTTGAAGTCCTAATTTAGGTATTAATTAGATCATCATTGACCACACTGGAGACATTTCAGGGAAATTCAGACACATGACATGATCTAAAAGGATTTATGAAAAAAGAGCAGTTTATTTCCTGGAAGGGACAGTTTGGTTGTGCTGTGGAGCTCTTACACTTCAGTACTCACACAGGAGGATAGTTGCTATTAATCCTATCTCTTCTGACTGCCACCAGCACATCTCAATTATCTACTGAAAATAATAGAGTCTGAGCAAGACTAAGACTGCTAAGTCAATTTACAGTGATAAAGGTATTTAGGCATGAAGTTTAAAGTGATGAAAGGTTATACTTCTCTCTTAGACATCCATGGCTTGTGTAATCCAGCATCACTCTACTGTTGAGCATCAGGTCTATACATGAAACAGCTTTTTCTTGGATGAATTTCTCGTGTCTTTGAGTGCCTCTAATGAGGGAATCCATAGATGTCATTCCCAGTAGCTAGAAAAAAATCACATTTTGGAGTAATGATGTAAAATTGGACAGGGTGAGATTTTTAATGTGTATTTTGTTTGTTTGTTATTTTAGTTAACAAATACCACATGCATCCTTTAGTTTGTAGTTTCTCCTGATGGAGAAACTGCATAATCACTGTATTGTTTATGTGTAACCACGCTGTCCTACTGAAGAAAACACCATTTTTTAAACAAACCAATAAGCTACTTAAAAAAATGATGCGTTCTGATTTGTGACAGCAGAACAGTAATTTTCTGCTATTCTAATCAGTATGCAGGTTATGGGAAGGAGGGAAAAGAGAGGAAATGATGAGTACTGCTAAGTGCTGATATTTACAGTAGATCTATCATGACTAACATCCCTGCAAACTGGAGTTGTTTGTGGAACTTCACGATAACAGACAGCATTTGTGCCAGCATCCACCTGGTACAGTGGAGACTCTTATCTTGGGCAAGAATATTTGTGGCTTTCCTGCAGCAAGTGCAGTCCTGCTTTTTTTTCTTTAACATTAGCATAGTACCTTTATTCTATTCCGTAACTAATTTGCATTTTAAAAAAATGTGTTGTTCAAAAATGGCATAAGAGCGGTTCTGTGGGGGTTCCTTTTAAAAATGGGAGTACCTAGAACACTCAGATTTATATTCAATCTGGCTAAAACAGCTTTGTACTGCAGCATGCAAAATTGTGACTCGTGGGAGATGAATGTTACATGGATGAGTCAGCTCGAAAGGATTCATAGGATTCTTGTTTCAGGAAACTTATTAGATGGGCGGGAGCTCAGGCAATTACATGTTATTTAGCCTTTCTCCTGAAACTGCTGGCACATGCCTGTTTTGGGTGTCTTTTAAGTTACATCCTGCCAAAATAGAAACAAAGACAATAAACGGAAAATCTTTGAAGTTCCACATTCCAGCTGTTTATTTTTAACTCGCTCCCCTATGCTGCTTTGAACGCATCTTTTCCACCCTGAAGTGAACTCTGAGAGTCTAAAGAGCGTGTGACCTGCCACCCTCGGATGGAGGATGTCTGGGTGGAAAATTACCACGCTTGCTTTTCCTCTGGGTGGCTTTCTTCTATCCTCTACAAATTCTCACAAGTCCTTTCAGTCGCTTTTAAATTCTTGTCTTCTGGAACTCAAAACGCCTGTGGCTCTCACTTTAGAACAGTCTGTTTCAGTCCAGTTTTTTCTTACCTGTTACTCACTAGTCCTGTGTGCAGAAAATAAGATCATCCGTAATTTATCTGTGAGCTTTCCACCTGGGATAAAAATGCTGAAGAGCCAGGAGAGTTAGGAAGCCTGGGGCTTTGCAGTGGTGTCTGTGGAGATATGACCATGCCTTCCTCCTGGGGAATCCTTACCTGGACAGCTCTACCCCAGAGGCACTTCTTCCAGCAGGTGTAGGAGGAAGCAGACGCACCAATTTAAAAGATGCACGCCCAGAAGCAGCTCAGGGGAATAAGCACTCTTTGTGGATGGCCTTGGCCACTCCTGGAACTGGAGATCTGGCCGCGCTTGCTTGCTGCAGCAGTAGTACAGCTTACCTCTTTAATGGTAGAATAATTTCGTTCGGTCATGCTTAAAATACTGCAGGGTCTGCGTTTTATTCTGCGTATGGAACAAGGAGGTGAAAAGTGACCGGGGGTTGGGGATGAAGGGGAGGACGGCTCCCAGGAGGATCCTATAGATCATTACTTCTGCTTCACTTTTTCCTGAAAGCTTAGATGCACGGGGAGGGTGGGGGAGTCTGGCTGCTGTTAGCAGCCCTTTAGCGATGATGGATTTCTCATGTGTTTGTTTACACTGAAAAGTTCCAACAGTGAATTGTTCTGTCTCTAAAACTGTCACTTGCTTCGTTTTGTTTTGTTTTTGAAAGGGAACATGGAAATGAATTCCATGTTCCTCATTAACTTTCAATACCTCTTAGGGACGGATTAAAATGCAGGATTCCTTAAGTCCTCCAGCACTGCTGCGTCCAAATTCGTAAACTCAAAATGTAGGCACTGATCTCTCATGTGTCAGTGGAAAGAGAACAGAAACACTTGAGAGGCAGCTATACATGTGCTGTGGTTGCAGAGCTGGCTGTGCATTTGTTCCCCTCGGTGCCTTCTAAATTCATCCTCAGATTTCAGGCTCCTGGGAATAGAATCACTCAGGCTCAGAGTTACATCAGTGTGGATGGCAACCGTATGTGACCTCTGGGATCCAGAGGCTTTGGCACTTGATGTTTTTCCCTCACAAGTGTGGCTGGGTTGGGAGGGCTGCCTGTCCTTTCGACAACTACTGCATGTTTTAGAAGGGGAGAAAAGGAATTAGAAATGGAAATTTTAAATTATCTACAATTTTCTGTTGTGATATCTTCATTTCTTGTTGTTTATCCAGTACATTTATCATATTTGGGCATCTGTAAGCCCCCTCTCCACACACACTCTCACTCAGATAGTAAATGCTAAATGCCCGAGATTTTGTCTGGCTGCTACTGATTTTATCTCCTGGCCCTTTGTCTTTGCTGTGGATGACAAAACAGACGAATGGGAGTTGTTACTTCAAGTGTTTACAGCTGGTAGATTGGGTATAGCTCTTGATCTGGAAGTATTTATGGGATGTGCACCAAAAGTCATCGATTTCTTAACATCCTTTATAGCTTCACACCCTAAACACAGATCAGGCAGTTCTCTCCTAAAAAATATCTCAGTAACTGGGCGGGACTCCTAAATTTTTCCAGAAAAATTCAGACTTGCTGCAGTATCTTCTGATAGTGGAAGAGGTTAACTGCAGGTATTAAAAATTAATTGCTAAATTGGCAATGCACTTCCAAACAAGCAAATTGTCAATAATTGTTTATGCAAACCAAACATTTTAGGCATGTAAAGACTCATTGTTATTTGATGTTGTAACTGGAAGTACAGTATTCACATGGTCGGTATGTTAGGGCCTTGAAATTGCAAATTCTTAACTGTGTGCTTAACTTCTAAGATGAGGGAAAAGTTCCCTTTGGTAACTTGAGTGCAGTGGGACACACACATTTCAAGCTACAGATACACTTATATCTTTGCGTGACTGCATTTTCTTTTTTTTAACATCATCAGTCACATGCAGCAATTATTCATAGCAAAATGACTTTTTCTGCCCTAAACTCTACATGAACTATGAGGAGCTTGAATGTTCTTCCATGCTTTGTCATTTGCATGTTTTGTTTTAAATATAAACGAATTTTCCCCTTAATAATATTGAGATAGGTCAGATTAACCACAAAAGAGAACATACTTTATCTTCCTGTGTTTTAAAATAGCAACTTTTAGGGCCATAGCTTATGTTGATTGTATTAAATGGGTTGTCTAAAAATACATGTTCCCTGCAAGTAATTATTGATTTAATGTAGATTGGGCTTTACTCAGGGGAATTATCCTCAGCATGTGGTGTAATTTCCCAGCAGTGTTATTCCCTTTAAAAAAAGGGGAAGATAATGGGACTAGGTGTGACCTTAAGAGGTCATCCAGTCCATCCTTCTGCCCTAAAGCAGGATCAACTGTGCTTAAGGCATTCCCAACAGATGTTTGTCTAACCCAGCACTGTCTTGCAGACAGAAAAGCAAGATTGCAAATAATGAACAGGAAGATGGAGGAACTGTTCCCTGTACAGTTTTCCTTGTTAGTTCCATCAGAGGGAGAAACATAAACAGAGATATCCAAACAGGTCAGTGAGGGCCTATCCCTCTGATGGAAAACTCAAACCTTTCAGTTCTGTTATGTCCTGAATAAAACATTGGAGCGAGCTGCAGCAGCACAGATAATGAATCTGTGCTACTCCACTCTAGCAGTGATAGTTCAACTCTCCATCACAGCCTGTGCCAGCACTGTCATTTTAATTCTGTTCAGCATACATTAATTACAAACTTGTCCCAATTCCTTCATCTGCTCCTGAGTAAAATGAACAACTCTTCAGCATTATTGAATACCAGAAAAATTGTTTTGACTGATTCATAGTGCTGAACTTAGTTCACAGGATTGTCATCTCCCTTGAACCTGCTAAGTCACAAGTTTATTACTATGGCTCTTGACAAAGTTGTTACCAGCACAGCAGTAGATTGTTCATGGGTCTAGATATTGTAGTCAAGAATATTGAGCCACTTCAGACACGTTTGGAACTGTTTCATATTTAATAGCTGACAATGTAACAATGTGTAAAAGTCTTAGAGAAAATTCAGTGAGATGAAATCTGAAAAACACAAATTCATGATGAATGTTCTGTATAGTGAACATACCAACATTTCCATCCCAGATTTATTACTGTGCGTTTTCCAGCTCTGTTGACAGATGAGATTAATGATAAATAAACAATCAGAGATTAAAGATAAATGATAAGGAGCAATTATAACTGTAGATGGTGTTTTCTACTTCTTCCAGTGCTCAGTTTCATGGAGGTTAGAGGGGCTTCCCCCCCTCAACCTCCACCCGGTTTTGTTCTCCTCCTGATCACCATATCTCTGACAGGAGCTCGCTTCCACGGTGAAAAACCCTGGGCACAAAACTGCTAATGAGCAATTTAGTCAGTAAGAAGATAGACCTGCAACACAGCAAAAAGCCAGAATAACAATTGACTCCCACTTCTCCACCCCCTCCCCAGTTCCGTGTTGTGGTTTCTGTCCCTCCTCTTCTAATTAAGTTTCCCTGAGTGCAAAATTAACATCAATAATAAAGTGTATTCCTTCCTTAGGGAAAGCCTCCTGGCATGTCCCTGCTGTTTGCTCATGTCCTGTCATGCCCCATGTTGTCAGTGATCCAGCAGATACCAAATACTGTGTTGCCATCTCTGGTATTCCCAGTGTCAGTAAGTTTCATATGGACCATGTTTTCAGTGTGCCAGGGAAAGAAAAATTCCTCTGGGCAAAACAATTTTCTGAAAGTTTAAATAAAATGTATTGGTGTTATAAATTAAGTGTCCGAACCGATACCAAGCATTGCTGAAACTTGGTTAAACTATATATGAATTGTAAGTTATAGATATTTTACCTTATATTTGAGGCTTAGCCTTAATACGGGCAAATTTCAATGGCTCTTTAAATTCTAGATTATTTTCCACTGCAGTGCCTCTGGAGAAGGTTTTTAGGATCTAACACAGAGTCATGTTCAGCTTTAGGTGCAGCCGTCGCTAAAGAAATTGTTTGTTGGGCAATTCTCAGAATAAGGAGTGGGTTTGGCCCCACCTGGAAGTGCATTTTGTGCATGTTAGCAGAGCCCAAGAGGCTGTGTTTGCATAAACACAAACCTAATCTGCAGGGACCCCAGAGCTGGTCACTGACTCACTTCTCCATCAAGTGTTTTGTGTGTAAAACTTGGGCAGAGAAGCAGAAAGAGGCTTCTCAGATTTCTGGAGATTACTTAAAATCCAATCTATGCTTGGCCTTACAGAAGGTGTTTTAAGCATCTTTTCTAGCTCCAGTCTAAAGGGGACTTGGAATTTCTGAAATGTAACCTGTCAGTGGTAAGCTGAGGCAAAGCTGCAGCGATGGACTCTGAGCCACCTCTCCCCTTGCAGCTCTGCACTGACCACCCAGCACTCAGCAGTGTGTTATCTGTGTCCTGCTTGGCTTGGGATTCATTATTCATGTCAAGTAAACACTGCCCCTTGCTCCTCCGTGCAATTCTAAACTCAGTTTCAAATAGATGTTTCTCTCCATATTCCCATACCCAGGCATGGAAGGTGAGTGAGAGAACAAGGCTAACCTATTTCACTGCCTACAAACCTCAGCGTGGAAAACTGAGGTCCACACGGTGAAAAATACTTAAAATAACTTCTACTTGCAGTTAGTCATCTCTGATTCCATGTTTTCTATCTTATCTTTAATGGGTGGAGAAAGAGATCTCACCAAGGGTTATAGCTTAGATGCACTGAAATGAAACACTGCAATTAAATGACCTCATCGGGTGTGGATCGTGGCACAGCAGCATCCCACGTTCGGCAGGGTGAGCCCTTTGACCTTTTGGTGAGAATCAACTGTGCTGATTAGTTGGAGAAAACATTCAGCAGATGGGTCCTCCTTAATCTTCTGCTACACACTCGAGTACAGCCAGATAACAGCGCTGACTGCGTAGCTTTGGCAAAGAAGTCTCTTAGAAGCAGAAACAAAAAGCCTTTCTTTGAGGTGCCGTGGGTTTTCCCAGTATTTTTTTTTTTTCCAGTTTTCCCCCTGTTGCTCTTTTAGTCTGTCAGATGCGTGTCCCCTCTCCCCACGCTTATCTAAGATTTTGGAATGGTTAAAATGCATGCCATGAGCACGGTGGCGCTCAGGTAAGACTGGGAACGTACTTTGCAGAGTAATGAGCATTTAAATCACTGTGTCTGATGATTTAACTCCTGAAAGCAGATTATCAGCTTCCCAATGCATGCACTGCATGGCTTTGAAACATCACTGGTACAAAACGGTTTTGTTCTTTGCTTCTTATTCTTTGCTTCTTTACTGACATGAAACAAATAAACGTTTCCATTGTTGGCAGCATCGGTAAGGAAGGCATCAGTAGCCACAGTGCTGAAGAGCTATCCAACCCAAATTGCAGCACGGTGTCTTCAGAGGGGACAGGACAGAACACTGCCTTGCAAGTAGGACAAACAGACTCTGATTTCTTAAAGCACTCTGCTGAAGCAAGGGAGAGAAGCCTGCCTGTCCCAGTGCCTCTCACAGACTGTGCCAGGGAACCCGTCACAGGCAGCGGTGACAAATTGCACACCTCAGACTGCAACAGAGCACGGCCATCACCAGGTCCAGGGCATGACAAAGAGCAGGGATTAGCACATGCCCGATCTGTGGACAATATTGCTGCCTCCTCTACCAAAACCAGTGAGAAAGAGCCCAGAATCCCACACCAGGAGCCCAGAATCCCACGCCTGGAGCCCAGCCCTGCAGCAGCACTCACAGAAATGCAAGGAGCCACACAAATGAGTTTGAGCGAATTAGGATCGCTCGGGCAGGATGAGCAGCTGGGTGGCATGAGGGAGCCACATGGCAGCACGTTTCCCCAGGGTAAAGCAGCAGGAGATTACTTTACTGCTCAGGAGGCCAAGCAGGAGCGAGGAGTTTTGGAAGTAGGTCAGCTGCAGGCAGTAATGCAGCAAGGTAGACAGAACACAGATGGTGGAGAGGGTCTGCTAATGAAAAAGGAAACCTTAATCCCAAATTATCCAGCAACAGGAGGCTCAGACAGTGAAAAATTTGGAGCAATTGTGAGTGCTCAGGGCTTCGCTGAGATCTGTAATCTACAGATGGGGGCTGAAACAACAGCTAAAGGGAATGAGGCAAATCCAGCTCTATCTGGAAGCAAAAGGAAGCAATCAGAACCCTGTACTTTAATGTCAGAGTTGCCTTCTAGCCCTCCAAATCTCTTCCTGGTACCAAAGCCTGAAGAGCCTTCGAGGGAATATATGCCTGGAAATGGCTCTCAAGATCCACTGAGGAGTGAAGCAGTGAAAACAGCCTCTGAAAAAAACAAACCCCTTTTTCAAAGAGAGCTTCAAAAGGAGGACGAGCTTGTTAGTGCCGAGCATTTCAGTGTGCCTTTATCATTTGAAAGAGAGGAAGAAGAAGAAAAATCAGCTGTCACAACTGAAAGCCCAAAAGAAGCCAATAGCAATGAAATTGTAAAAGCTGATGATGTGTCTAGAGAAAGCACCATACTTTCTGAAACAGAAAGCATTATCAGTCCCACCGAGGAAAATTCAGTGATAGATAAAAGATTATTACTGGAAGAATATGCATTAAGTACTTCTTTGAGCAGATCCACAGAGCTGTATCAAAAAGAAACGGGGGAGGATGTAACAGGAAGAAAAAATGGAATCACAACAGAGGACGCACAAGTGCCGGAAACCAGCGAATTACCTGAGGGCTCAAGTGAGGCAGGAAGACAACTATTGAGCTCTGTTAGTAGCCACCACCAGGACACGGAAAATACCCGCTTGGAACACGATCCTGAAAAATTCAATCTTTGTGAAAACACTTCCACAGGTGACCTGGGGGAAGCAGGTGGGGGAAAGCCTCTGAATTTAGACAGTGACTTTAAATCACCCAAAAGCAATTCCCAGTCTTGTGGTTGTGAACCTGACCAACAAATGAGCAAAGAAAAAACAGCTGCTCCAGATGGCCTGGAGAACAAGCTCGTGGCTTCACTGCAGCTGGCAAGGGAGGAATGCCCACGGAGTTTTGATTGCTTTGACACTGAGGCAGAAGGCAGAACTTGGGACCAGCCAGGCTGTAACGGGACTGAAAAGGTTTGTTTAGATGGTGCACACAGTTCACTGCCCCTCCACCCTGGGAACAAGAATATTAAGCAGAGTAAGCAGGATGAGTCCTGGGAAAAGGATTTTGCTAGAGAAACTGTGCTGGAATCTGAGCACAAAGCTGAGAGTCAAGAAAAGCCCGAGAGCTCCAGCAAGTCAGGAGAAAGTGCAAAAATGCCCAAATTAAAACTCGATCTCCAGGGCTTAAATGAGTTGGCAGGGACTGTGGGACAAACCAAGGAGGCCTCACAGGCCCTGGAAACCAAAGAACAGAACAGTCACATCACTGAAGCACCTCCCAGAGATCCAGAGCAGGAACCTGCAGCTGCACACAGCAGTGCTGGGGATGGAAATCAAAATCAGGGTATTCAACAAGAAAAGCACCAAACTGCAGTGAAAAGTTCTGTGGAGGGCAAAGATTTGGCTCAGAAAAGTGAATGCAAATCGGATGTGCAAGCTCAGCTGGAGCAAATGGCTGCAGAAAGTCACAGAAATACACGGATGGCTCGTTCAGAAACTCCCAAAACTGCAGTCAGCACTTCAGGACTTACTGATCACCAAGTTCACATGGAGCAAGGGGGTGACAGCCACGTCCCTGCAAACAGCTGCCCCTCTGAGAGGGACATGTGCAGCTCTTTGGAGGTCCTGGAGTGCAGTGTCCGAGAGGTGCAGGAAAATGCAGGTGTTCCAACAGCTCCTCCCCAAGCAGAGCAAGAGGAGCAGTCGCTGTCTGTCGCTGGTGACAGTGGCTGGAGTTCAAACACGGGACTTGAACAGCAGGAGCACCAAAGCAGCCTGAGAGCTGTCAGGAGAGCAGATGATCAGGAGCACAAAGGAAGGGCACGACAACCTGAGCAGCCACCGGACCGAGATAATCTCAGCAACACACCACAAATACCACTGGATGTTTCAAACAAGCCTGATAAACAACCTTCTGTGCCCGGTCCAGCACCGCCCCAGTGTGGCTCTGGCAGGCCAAAAGAGCAGGACAAGGACAAGAGCAGTGCTGAGGATGTGAGCGGCAGCAAACATGGGCAGAACGCTTCTGGTGTGACCGCGCTTAATTTGCGAGATTGCGATGAGCAAAACAAAACTCATCTCAAGGCAGAAGGAAAGTGCTGCAGTAAGCAAAACTCAAGCAAGCCCGAGCAGGGTGATAATTCTTTGATCTCAGCGAGGCAGCATGAAGCAGCATGTCAGAGAGACAGGTTTTGTAAAGAACTTGAAAAGAATGAGCAGCCAGGCAGCGTGTGCAGGAGAGAGGATAATGCTGGTGAAAGCTGTGCTGCTGTTATAAACACTCTTCCAGGGACACAGGATTCAGCAAGTGTCACTAACATATCACAGGCTTTGCCAAGTGATACAGAAATAGCACATACTTCTGATAATTCTGAGAAAAATGATCCCCAAATATCTCATCCAGAAATGCAAAGGAAAATGCCATTAATGGCAAAAAACTCAGAAAATATTCTGGCTGCTGATGGGGGAATCATCTGGAAAGATGGAAACATGGAGATGAGTTGTGAGGACAGCACTTTTGTCACAGAAACAAGAAATATAAAGCCTGATACAAGTCCGGGGGCACAAGGATCTCCTTCACCTTTACAGGCACACAGGGAAGTAATTCCCACTGATAACTCACATAAATCCAGCTGCATTCAAAATGCAACAGAGCAGCCTGGTTATTGTCAAGCAGATTTTACAGCACTCTCTACCCAGACCTCTGCACTCAGCCATCCCAGCCAGCAACCTGGAAACAACACAGACAAGGGTACTGGAGGGGAATCACTAAATAATGAGCTGGAAGTTGTAGCATCCCAAAACACCTTAGAAGGTAACTCTAATTTGCAGGGTCCCCCAGGGCCTCAGGTGTCAGCACCCTTAGGTCCCTCACCCAGGGTAAGCACTGGTAAAACAGCAAATTCAGAAAACAGCTCTGCCAGGAATAGGTGTGTGAGTGAAAAAGACTGCCCAGACCAAAGTTTTCAGGGTGATGGAGACAGAAGTTGCGCCCTGCCAGAGACTTTGAATGTAGGGCAGAGAACTGGAAACTTATCACACTTCAATTCTGAGAAGCTGAAGAAAGAGATCTCTGCAATTAAATCCAAAAAAACAAAAAGTGAGCTGAACTTCAAAGAACAGCAAAGTGACAGTTCAGCAGAGTCTCTGTTAGCACTCCCTACTCCAGAAGGGAAGCTGCTGAGCCTTTCATCATCACAAGAAGGCTGTAATGAGGAAATTGCAACCAATATCTGCGTAGATGACAAGTACGGTAAGATCTTAGAGAAACCTGGGAATTCAGAAAAAATGGAAGAGCTTTCAAAAGAGAATAATAACATAACCAGGGCAGACATCAGTGTTTCCGAACAGTCTGCAGAGAACTCTGGAAGGGAGCATGAGGCTCTGACTTGCAGCTCTCTGGACATTGGCTCCAGCATCCCAGACTTCAGGGAGCACATCAGCCAGATTTTTAAAAAAACTGTCCACAGCACACTGAGTGCTGAATTACCCCAACTTTTGTCCGAAAACCATGCAGGCTTCAAGCAGAGCTCAGTGGCCAGGGACACAGCAGAACTCTGTGGTGCTGAGAACTTTTCAGAACCAAACAAGTCGGGCAAAGGTGCTCCCGAGGGCACCTCAGGAGCAGAGGGGCAAGAGCTGTCTTTAGCTACTGAGACTTCCTGCAAAGCTGCCGAGAGCAAATCTCTCCAGCGAGAAAACACAGTGGCAGAGCTGCCACCAGCAAGTCTCCAGGACACTGAGGAAAGCAGGCAGCCCGCTGGCTGTTTAGAAGTGGTCCTTAGCTTGGATGGCGCTCCATCTGCCAAATGTGCTCCGGAAAATCTGCCAAAGCCAGGCAAACCCACTGAGAGCGGTGAGATGGAAAGAGAGGAAGGCGTGTGTGCTGGCGGCGTTGATCCTGAATCGCTAATAAGCTTAGAGATAAAGAAGCAAGGACCAGCTTCATTTGATGGGGCAGCAGCTGAGAACTTCCCTGCGTATTCCGACAGCCAGCAGCAACCCACTGGAGCTGTTATCTCTGCAGGCGATGTACAGGGGAGGGACGTAGAAGATGCTGCTGCCACAGAGGGAAATAACTTAATTACAGAGTGTAGTGCAGAACCTGTTTCCTCTGAAGAGGATGTAAATCTTCCTACTGCACAGTGCCAGGATCCTAAGCCAAATGAACAGGAGAAAAGTGAGTACGGTGATCCAGACTTCGCCAAGAGCATCTCTGACATGGCAGCTTCAACTCTTGTCCCGGGAGGATCTTACAATCATGAAAAATTACCGGACAATTTTAATGTGTCACCTGAGGAAAATCGGGAGACAGACATTCACAGCAATTTTGGGCATGACATTAGGTCTCAGAGTAACTTGCAGATGTTACAGGGTGAAACAGTAAATAGGAAATGCTTGGAAACATCAGGAAATTCTCAAGATGCACAGCAAGAAGAGAAAGTGACCATGCATGGGTTAATAGATTACTTAAAAACTGAAGTAAGCCAGGATGATTGCTCGCAAACTGACTGTAAACTAGAATGTGGCAGTGTGACTGAGGGAGACGTGAAAGAGAACAGTGACACAGTGTCAAGCACGGCAAGGACAGGTAACGAAAAAAGTGGAGACGTCCCTGAAACAGGTACTGCAAGGATGTTAGTCACTGCTGAGGGAGACTTAGCTGTAAACACGAGCATTAAAGAGCAGGAGGCAGACCTGTACAAAAATCACTCTCCAGCCCTCCTTGTGATGGAGCAGGGCGAGCATTCTGCACGTGCAGGTCTCACTGTTGCTGAAAATCAGCCAAGCAAGATGAATTCAGAACACGAAAGCTCCCTCCAGGATGCCAAAGGAAAGCTATCACCGCTTGCATTAACTGAGCCTAAGAACCTTGACCTCAGTGAACTTCAAGACATGGCTGTGGCAGGATTACCCTCTGAAAGGTATTTACTTTGAATTACTACGTGAAATGGTTGGCAGGAGCCTGGGGCTCGAGAGGGGTGCAATTTTCCAGGCAGATGCCCGTTGTCTGTGTGGTTTGGGAGGGCAGGTCACTCACCCTGTTCTTAAATTTATCTTAAATATATGTTGCTTCTAAATGTGGATTGCGTGAAAAAAAAAAAATATTTGTAAGGTCAGAGAGGTCCTAAAAGCTGAGGAGCACAGTTCTGAGCTGTTCCATCTGCTGGGCCACATTCCTGTCCTTACCTGTGTGGATTTACTTACACTTCCCAGTGTTCACACCTCGTAGCCTGAAGTTAGGCATACAAATCACACTTCCTAGCCTTAAGTTAGGAGACTTTTGCCTCAGTTTTGGTGACCCAGTTAAATGAGACCTGCAGCATTCACATGGTGGAGTGCAGTGTTTAAAAACAAGCCTACAGAGTAACCCAATTACTCACAGTTAGTTGTCTGGGCCTTCCTCTTATCCTCCTGTATAATATAATTGCACTGACAGTGCCTTTGATCACCGTGTTATTCCGTGTTTCTAATGACATGGAGTTGTTTTAGATGTGAATTCTTCTGAGCTGGGACTTGTGGAGCCTCAGAGTTGCTTTTGTCGTTTTATTTCTTTTTATTTTCCACACCTAGCAGTAACTGCTTTAATAAAGTTAAGACTTTTTTTTTTTTAATGAGCTTCTACTTTGCTGTTTGAATTCCTAGTTTGATGTGCAGTTAATTCAGGATAATTATGATCTTAGAACAGGTGATTTCCCTTTATCTAGTCATGCCACTGCTTCCTCTGTAATCTCAGAACTCCCTTGCACACTGTCCCTCTCCTTTCTGTATCAGAGGAGGCAGTGATAGCTGAGACAACAGCAGAGCACAGGGCTACAGGGAAAAGCTAAACTATATCAGACAGTACCAATGAATGGGCTGCAGAGATGGAATCTTTCTAAGTAATCCCAAAAACATAGATGGCACACAACTGACCAATGAGGGAAAATGTTCCAGTGCCACATTCCTTAAAGGTTGAAGTGATAAAACCATATTGTAAGTGAAAACACCTGAAGTGTTTCAGTTGTGGTGAGAATGTGGGGGAGTTCTTCCTGCTGTGTGTGAGTCTGGGATGGAGGCTGAATGTGATCTAATTGTGTGAACAGAATGTACATTAGAAAAATATTACAAGTGTTGGAAACCAGGACAGCGATATGACTTTCTCTTAAAGGGTCTGTCTATAAAATGACAAGGAAATTAGACCCTGTTATTTCTCTTGAGGTCCTTTCTTTTTCGTTTGCTTCCCTTTATACTATGGGAAGCTTCACAGTGGGTAGCTTTGAAATTCCCAAACAAATTGCTGGCATGGGCTGGCTCAGGAGCCATGAGGGACTCTGGGCAGAGCATGTGTCTGTGCATGTGTTTCATATCAGGGTGGGTATCATACTTTAAATAAATACCTGTGGCAGGCAGGGCAGGGCTCTTGAAACAGCTGCTGACAATTCACGGAGTAGTTGCTTAATGCTTGCATATGCTTCAAGAATTCATTATCACCTGTTTTTCCAGCATGAGGGTTTGCATCAACAGGCAGCTGCTCATTTCGGACTGTGGCTGTCCAAAGGACTGAAACACAGGGGACTCTCAGAGGTACAGAGGAGCCTCTGCTCTTGTCAGGCTCGTTTTTAGAGCAATATGCATTCATATCACAAAAGACGAGCAGAGAGCATTAGCTGAGCTGGCTGATCTGTCTTAATCAGGTCCAATACACTGACCAATCCTGTTTTCCTCTGAGATTAAAACTGGGCTTGTACCATTAAATTTCAAGGTGTGTTCCATATACTGGGTACATCAGCCACAAAGCTTGGAGTGCTTTGCAGTGGTTTATTGCCCTGTCATTCTTACAGAGGATAAACTACTACAGCCATGCAAAATGAGGTGCACGTTTCTAAGAGCTGGCTGTGGGAATACGGACCTGATATAAAGAACTCCAGGGAGAAAGATTCTTCCCCAGCTCTCAAAATAAATATCAATAAGAAGTAAATTATGTTTAGGAGAAGGAAATGGTTCAGAGAACCATTCAGAACCTTCTTTCTGAGAGGTTCTGAATAATTTCAGCTTTGTTTTCTTCCCCTTCCACTGCTTCTGTATAACTCCCTCTCTTACAAGATCCTTTATGTTGAAACCCCACTGAACTGTGTGTGTAGGGGGGCAAAGCTGTGTGATCTGACTCCTAAAACCTTGTTAGGATTTCTTCCTGGAGAGGAAATAGGGGAATTTCTTCCCTTTGTGGCCATGCCCTGGGAGGAGGCTGATCTTGAGATGAACAGTGAATCCAAGCACTGCCTGCAGTGATTCCTGCCCCTACCTCCTTTAGTGGGACATCTCTGGTCAACTGATGAGAGCCCTGATGTCTGCAGGCAATAGTACAGCTCCAATCACTTCCCTTCAAATCTTCAGTAAAAAGGACAGTCATTTTTGGAAAGGAGGTTGTGGCTGAAGCCACACTTGCTTGTGGAAGTACAGCTGTGCTAATAGCAGAAGCAGGGAAGAGTTGGATTTTGGCAAACCTCTCTGTCAGCACTGAAAAGAGCTACAAAAACCCCCAAGCTTGTTTTGATGTTTTTAACTCTCTTTACCAAGTCAATGACAGAAAACATGTATTCCTAAAGGCCACATTTGGGCATCAAAAATGTCTTTCTTCCCACTTACTACTGGCAAGCCATGTGCTTCTTTTTTCTGTCTGAGGTTTACTTGGAAAGGAAGATCTGGACTTGAGTTGGTGTTTTTTTTGTTTTTTCTCCTTTTGCAATGGATACCCACACATCTGTAATGTAACCCAGACATCTTTCTTTTATGGAAGGAGAATGCAGATTCCTGTATGTACAGGGAGTCCTTGAGTCCCTGAAATGCTCCTGTTTGCATCACGGACTGTGACAGATGTTGAGCAGAGTGTGGAATAAAATTAGAAATAATGGCAAAATTTTAGGGATGTTTAGAGGTGGGATGGATTTTTCGATAAGCTGCTGTAATTCAACTGGCTGGCACATGCAAGCTGCCATTGTCTCTTGGAAAAAGTACTGAGGGAGCTTTCTGAAGTGGAGGCTGTGAAGTCATTCCCAGATGTGCAGGTACAGAGAACACACTGCATGTGTTGGCTGATTTGTTGGTTTGGCAGAACGCTGGGTTTGTGCACAGGCCTTTGGGTGTTCCAGGCACTCAGGGATGCTCAGCTGGGCTGGGTGTGCAGGTGGGGAAGAGCACAGGGAGCTGTAAACACACTGCAAGCAGTGACACCCATGGTCTTAGAGAATGCAGAGTTCTGCTGCATTGACTCCCATCACTTATCAATCAAAACAATATTTTTATATGGGAAGTACCTTGAAGCAGTTGGAGTCAGCAAAACTACTTGAAAAACATCCCTTATGTCCTCTGCACAGGTCAGACAAGGTCTCTAAAGTTGGTCCAGAAACACTTTTGGATTTGCTTCATCCTTTGTTCTTGCCATCAAAAATTGGCAAGTTCAGTAACTCCAAAAAGAATGCTCACTCCTTAGTAAATATGTCTTGGTCCTTTTTTTGTCTGCATGACAAATACAGTATTAAATATTTTAACAGCCTTGCTGGATGAGGTGGGGAATGCAGAACTGCTTTTCAGATCAGGCAAGTGGGTTTTGAGCACTGAGGCTTTGTGTCGTTAGCATCTGAAAACAAGAGTTGGGAGTGGAAAGGAAACTTGTCAAAACACTGATAATGCAGCTCTTTAATTCCCTATTTTTTTAACTTCAAAATTGATTCAGGTGTGTAGCATCTCTGGATCACAAAGAAAAGGGAAAAATAGCTGGAGGTGATTTACACATAAATGAAATGCACAAAATGAATCAGGCTATTTACCTCTCCTGCCCTTCTTCCTTTGTATCTGAATTCTTTATTTTCCTCCCTTCTTACTGCCATTGCTATCCTCAGTAGGTGCAGCTGTTAGAACAGTTGTGCCTTTGGAGATGCCTGCAGTCCTGAACTAAATTAAGAGGATGGGCAGTTCCATGGGAATTTCATCTGTGTGAAGTCTGAGATACTTAATTTTGGTATTTTTCTACTCACAGAAGAGTAAAATTAAGACAACTTGGCTCTTTCCCAACAGACATCACCCATTACTTTCTAGGAAGTGAAAGGGAGTTTTGCCAACTACTCTCACAGATTCCATGGACCAAGCTGACCCCTGGTTGGGGCAGCATCTAAGTATTTATGAAATTTGTAAAGTATTTATAAAATGCTGATTGGATAGGATGCCCTGTTGTATTCATAAGGTAGGTATTGACATGGATGGGTGATACATGAGCTGCTGTTTTCACACATCCTTCTGTGTTTCTCAAGAGTTCACATTTATTTAATCAAATATAGGCATTTGCTAAGGAAATCCAGCATGGACACTGCCATACTTTGTCCAATGTCTGCACAGGAAGTTTAGCATCATTTTTTGCCTTCTTTCCTCATTAAATAAAAATTACTTTCAGATTACTTTTTTTTCCCCCTAATTAGATTTCCCCCGATGTATTTTTCAACCTTGTTTCTTCCATGTAATCTGCCTGTTTTCTCAAAATCATTTCTGCATCTTACAGATCTGCTGTTCTTTCTGTTCCAACCCAATATCTTCTGGCTTCTTGGAAAATTTGATATACTGTGGAGCTTCTTCCATGGTCCCTGTTTCTAATAGAATACGCAAAGTAGGATTAGCCCCAGCTTTGAACCCCATGGAGGGCAGCTCTGAAAACAGCAATTACAGACACAGGGATGTGTCTGAAGAGCTAGAACATCATAGATCTTGTATTACCCTTTTCTTTCTGGTTTTCCTCCTATCTTTTATGCTGATCCTTTGGAGCCCATCTTATCAACACCGGCCCAGGTGTGTCGCCCTGAGTTTTGCAGTTCTTCGATGTTTTCATTTCTGTATAAGAGTTTCTCACGCACTGTTCTGTAAACATAGTTATGTTTTTGTAACTTTGTTCTATTATTTGCATTCTTTTCTCCTGGGCGGAGATGTTTGATGGACTTTCCTTTGACCAGTGTGGTTGAGGGGTGTAAAGCTCACCCTCCAATCCAAGGTTAGGAAGATATATAATAAAGTCCAAGGTCTTCTCGGCCTCTCTCTTTTTCTTTTTCTGCTTCTCTCCCTGAACAGGTGTCTGCGTGTTCTTTTCGTGTCCAAGTGCGACACAGGTGTATGGAACCTACAGATGCATTGCTAAAAACAAGAGGGGATTTTTTAGTTATTGCAATTCCTTAACAGTTGGGTACTCTGGAAAAATAAAATAATGTTATATGGATCCATTTGGGCCTGTTCATCTACACTCATCTCACAGGTTACTTCTGACAGTAGAGTCTCTTTGGCCTGTAAGAAGTTCTTCCTCTCAAATTGCAGTAATAAGTGCAGAAATGTTAATTTCTGCAATCACAGGCATAATTGTTCTGGATTCTAAGGTCCCTGTGAAATGCTGATTGCCACCATTCTGTGCTGTGGGGAAGGACCAGCCCCAGAATGTTGTGGCAACCTCATTCTCCTTGCTGAAATGTGCTTGGCACCTCCTCTTTGCTCAGCCAGGCTCAATCCTTCCTCTTCCCCACTGCCCGTTTGGTATCCGCCATCCTCAGTAAAATAACCAGCTGTCCAAAAGTGCCCCAGGATTCCACAAAGTTGTTTCCAATTTAATTTCACTAATTGACTTTCTCTCCCTCTTGCTACATTCCTTTCAAGACAGCTGTGTGAGAGGCTGCAGCCTGCCCTTGGTGTGGGTAAATGCTGGCCCAAAATCTCTGCTCCACTGTAGTGATCTCAGCAAAGGGCTTGGCCCTGAGCCTCTGGCAGGTCAGACAGGGAGAATTCTGCCCTGTCCTGTCATCCTTTCCCACCCAGACCATCCTACAAGCACTATACCCACAGTTGTCCTGCTCTGCTTTAGTAAGAGGCGTGTCTAGTTGTTGAAACGGATTAAAAAATCAAATTAGGAAGACAGACTGTATGTAGACAATTAGGATTTAAATGATTCATTGGCCTGGTGTTTTCCAGCCTCCAACCTGTCAATCTTGGCTTCTCTTTGTCCATGGTGCTCTGAAAAACATGGAGCATGTGCTCCATGAAACTCGTCAAACTTCTTTTTTTAAATTCTTCTCCAGACTGTTTTTCCTAGCTGCTTTGGCTAATGAAACACAGTGTAATTGATAAAGCCTTTTTTTTTTTTTTTAAAGGCACTCAAGAGCTTATGTAAAATCTTTGGAATTTGTAACCATGATAACATTGTTATGCTCTCCTAGCTGATAGAAATATCAAAGCCAGCTAAGAATAACTCCACAGCAGACAGAGAAGATTGGATTTGTTTCCTGGAATGGAAGCAAAAAGCATGAATACATTGCTCAGTTACTAACAACTAAGGAAAAAAATAAATAGACACTTAAAACTTCCATTTCCCCTTCCTAACAATGTCATTGAATGACTCAAAATATAAAGTTAGTTTTGCTGAATATTTAAAAGTCTCCAAGATTTTCCACATCTTATCTTTTTTTTCTTTTCTTGAATATTGTGATGGCACATGAAACTTATGCTACATCTACCATTCTCCAAATCTTGTTCTTCTGGAAGAAACTCCAAATAAACTTGGTTTACTGGAGAAGTTATCATCGGAATTTGTGAGGCTTTGAGTCTAGCTTAGGGTTTTCTAAAAACCAATCTTACTTAACTGGAAATTTTCAAAATGGCAGCTTCCCATCACTTTCATCCTCCAAGATGTAATAGGTTAACATTAAACTTTCCTTTAGATTATGGTGGACGTCTGGTAATTTAAAGAGACAGCCATCCCAAAGCCTCACCAGTAAAAATTGCTGAGAAATGCACAGCCTAATTTTCAGCCACCACAAATGATGGTTGAGGGCAATTTGTATGGGGAAAGTAGTGGAAATATAAAGTTCAGGTGTTTGTTACAGAATGTGACATGGTATCTCAGCCAGGCTGCTCTGCAGTTAATTAGGTCTGTGGTTTTGCAGAGTGAACGACTGTGAGCCTCTGGTTAGGAAAGGCAAACGAGAATCTCCTCTTTTATTCCAAACAAACTGAAGTACACTTACACGGATTTGTTGTAAAAGGGCCTTAAAATGGGCATCAAGTTTTCACAAAGAACAATTTTAAATCACACATTTTTCGCAAGGGCGTGCAGTGATAGCACAAGGGAGAACAGCCTTAAAATGAAGGCGGGTTGGTTTAGATTGGATATTAGGGAGAAACTCTTCCCTGTGAGGGTGGGGAGGCCCTGGCACAGGCTGCCCAGAGAAGCTGTGGCTGCCCCTGGATCCCTGGAAGTGTCCAAGGCCAGGTTGGATGGGGCTTGGAGCAATGTGGGACAGTGGAAGCTGTCCCTGCACATGGCAGAGGATGGGACTGGATGAGTCCCTTCCAGCCCAAACTATTCTGTGATTCCATGAGCTACATTTTCACAAGTGTCCCCCCTGTATCTGCCATCCCGATGCTTTTCGGACTTTCCTTGCAGCAGCTCCCTGGCAGCCAGGGAAGGGCCTGGACTCTGGCACAGCCATCCTCTGGGATGTCTCCTGCTCCCCATCCCTCTCATCAGCCACTCACCGCTCCAGCCCAGCTCTGGCCTCCAGAGAAATCTTTTGCAAGGCTTTCCTTGGCAGCTCTCTGATCTGCCCCAGCCACTCCTGCCCTGTTATTGTCTGCTGGGAGCTTGCTTCTCTTGTCTCCCTGCTGCTTTTCAGCTGGTTCCCTCTGTCCTGCCCAAGCCTCCTGTTAAGGTAGCTTGGGCACACCTGAGAGCGCTGTCCCTGGAGTTTCAGCCTATCAGGTTCCCACCTTTAAGTAGCAGAGGGCACTGGGAGACAATTGGAAATGTTTCTGTGACAAAGGTGGGTTGAAACTGCTTCACAGTAGGTCAAAAGGTTCTGGCACAGAAAAAGGCTAAGGAATAAACAGAGAGAGGCGCGTTGTTCTAGAAAAATGACCATTTATTCCAAAAATGCTCGATTTGGTTCTGTTAGCAGGAACATGGCTTGTCTGTGGCCATGGCTTTGAGCCAGACTGAAGTGCTGCTCGCAAAGAAAATAAAAATTTGTTTTAATGAATCTTCCTCTTTCCAGGGTTTCCCTCCCCCTCAGGGCAGTTATACCTGCAGAAGCTATTTGTGAAATGGCTTCCAGATGGCAAAAGAGGTTAATTCCCCCCCAAAATGAGAGGTGGACTGGATCCTTGTACCTGTATCAAAAACCACAGTAAATTTTTCCATGGCTGATTTCCTACGGCTTGGGAAGCAGGATATGAGAGAGATGCTCTCCCAAGAAAGTTTTAACTCTGAGATTCATCTTAATTCTTGCTGTCAGAGTGGGTGCTACTGGCTCCCAGTGCTGCAACCAAGTGAGCTCTCCCCATACCATGCACAGTGCTGGCCCTATGAAAAGCCATACCCTGCAGCCCAGATGATGCTGGCAGTCTACATGTTTTCCAGCATTTTAACCCATTACAGAGCCTGATTTGGTGTCTGGGGATCATTTGGGGTAGTCTTCTATTTCCTGTACAGGTTTCTGAATTGTTAAAAGCAGCAATGAGCACATGGAGGGGAAATCCCCGTCTTCTGCTTTCAGACTAGATGGGAAAGTTCTCCTCTAACACAAAACTTACCTGAACAAAAATCTGTTGCCTCCTTTTGCTTATAGGAGATCAGACAAGGGCTAGAAGTAGAAACAGTCCAAGAGTTAAGAAATTAAAAACCGATTAATGTATTTTCCCCCTGGCAGCCCAGTTCTGAATTGATGCTTTGAGAAGTCCATCAGCTATCATTACTGTACCTTAATATTAAAAGGAGATGCACAGTCCTGCTAGGTGCTGGACTGAGTTCTGAAGAAGAGGAAGTGTTTTGTCACCCAGGATGTGGCTGGCACCACAACTGAAGAGTTTGGAGACATGGAGTCAGCTGGGAAACTAACTCAGCTAAACTGAGTCTCTGCAGCCCCAGCATTTTATCTGAAATATCTCGATTGCTTACCAAATGCCCAATCTACCAAGTCTCTTGCTGTGGGATAGACATCATAAAGCTTCTAGTTATTGTATGGCATGTTATAAACACGATAATGATCTCCCTGGGGAGAGACTCAATTAATTCCTTGGGTGCTGGCAGCTCGTAGATGCAATTTGGTGTATCCCCATGCAGACTTAATTACCTGTAAAGCCATTCTTTTGTGTTGTAATAAACCCATAGGAAACCTAAGAGATTAATGAGGGCACGCAACTAATTAGAACTGCCCCATTTTCTTAGAGGTAAAGAAACCTATAAGAAAACAGGTAAAAGAATATACAAGAAACAAGGTAAAGAAACCTACAGAAAGTAAGTCATAAGAAAGCAGGTAAAGGAACTTATAAGGAGGTAGGTAAGGAGGCCTACAAGAAAGCAAGCAAAGAAATCCATGACAAAGCAGATAAAGAAACCCATGAGAAAGAAGATTAACCCATAAGAAGGCAGGTAAAGAAACCTATGAAAAAACCTGGGTGGCTTTAGGAGCTGGAACTTAACCCAAGAATTAGGCTAGGAATAAAATGGTTCGTTCTAGATTTAAAAAAACCCTTATTTATTTCGCTATAAACACATAATGCTTCAGTGAAAGTTGTTAAAAACTTTACATCTGCATCCTGAAAACACTTTAAAAAGCTGTATTTAAAGTTGGGCAAAACACCATTCTTGCCGCCTGAAACTTGAAAAAAAAAAAAAAGTTGCCAAACACCATCAATTAAACCAGGCTCTTCTTAAGNGTGGCGGGAGCTGCCCGGCCCTGCCCCGCCGGGCTCCGATGCCCCGGGGCGGCGGCAGCGCCGGAGCCGGCGGGGGAGGACCCGGGCGCGGCACCGCGGCCGCTCCGGCCTTTCCTCGGGGAGCCTCATGGGAGGAGCCTGCGAGCAGCAGCTCCGGGCTCCAATTCCTCGGCCTTTTGTACGCTCCTGGAGCTCTCCCGAGAAAGCGGCCGGGAGCGGGGGGTCGGCGGAGCCGCGGGGCCCG